>JAGKTI010001137.1:16114-74875 GCA_018397915.1 Birgus latro
CTCTGGGCCGGTCGTCGACGCACCCTCCGCCCCCTCCTCCTCCTCCTCCTCCTCCTCCTCCTCCTCCTCCTCCTCTCCTCCATGCCCTCCTAGTCTCCTCCACCTCTTCCTCCTACTCCACTTCCTTCTTGTCTTGGTTCAGTTGCAGTGAGACATAAACAAGCATGTGTGTGTATTTCTTCTCACTGTGCTGTTGGTTTCTCTCTCTCTTGTAGAATGAACTGGCCATTGATTCACAGACTGACCTTTGATCGAGTCCCTGACAGAGCTAAGATTATTTTTTGCTGGGAGGACTGGTATAGGAGAAGGTAGAACCTTTCCATGTCTCTTGTTTTTCCATTGTTTTTGGAGGTGGATTTAGGATAGGATAGAGAGTTGTCCTGTGTTGCTCTGGTTTATCCTGCCGAATGAATCTTCCGTGATTGATCCCCTTTCATTAGCTGAGATTTTTTGCAGGCAGGGCTAGGACAGAAGAGAGTGCAGCAACTTTCCACATCTTCTGTTCATCTTGCAGAACAAAATTTAATTCCCTCTCATAGCTGAGAAGTATATTTTGAGGAAGGACGAGAATGGAAGAGAGTGCAAAATGGTCTCATGTAGTGGTGCAGAAAGGAGGAACAGAGACACTGTCTTATCCTGGGAGCACAAGAACTGGGTCATTTCTAGCTGATGAATTACATTAGGGAGAGTAAGGGAGTGGTACCAGGTGGGGTGAGTGAGAGGAACATTCTGCCATTTTCACATCCCTTCCACTACAAAACATCAGCTAGAAGTTCCATAGTTCTTGTACTCCCAGGATAAGGCAGTGTCTCTGTTCTCTTTGTCCACACCCGTACTTTGTTCTTCCTGCAAAACAAATCCTTAATGATAAAATACCCTATTGTACCTGAGACTTGTTCTTGCAGGAAGGGCAAAAAAAAAGAACATTAAAATCCTCCTACATTTCTTGTTCTTCCTGCAGAAATGAATCGTAGTTGTGAGGGGAAAGTGATCACAAGTCGTTTTGTGAATCCATGCCTTGTAAACACTTGTATAGTTTTTTTTTCTTTTTTTTTTTAGACATTTGATACCCTAATTTTTATATGTGTGTGTGAGTCCAGAGTAGTCACGATTCCAGGGGCTTGAATGGTGAGTGAATGGGTGTGTCTGTGTCCCATTGAACTGGACAGGCTTCTGATAGTTTCTTCCTCTGTCAGGTTAATTTCTTGCTCTCTGGGCCCCACCTTACCCATCCTGAGGTGGGGATGATGATGACAAGTCCAGAGTAGTAGGTTTCCACTGTGTTGTTTTATAGGGGCCTGGTGGTATAGTGGGTTGAGGGCCCCAGCTGGGATTGGCAGTTTTGTTGTACATGGGTTCCATCACTGAGATGTGACAGGAAGTGAGTGTGATAATTTTATTTTATTTTTTTTTTATTTTTTTAGCAAACAACTGATGGTTTTATTCTCCTTAGGACAAACCTTTCATAGTGGAGGAATTAATGAAGGTTATATCTATCTCCTCCAAGTCAGAAAGTCTCCCCATAATTGATATCATTGTTTGGAGGCACAAAATATAAAAAAGAAATATGTTATTGGGTTGAAGTGCTATTTCCACATACCTTTATTCAGTTTGGGGAAATTATGAGATAGATTGAGATGGAGTAATGGGATGGAAAAGTATATGAGGTGAAGAGAGAACAGCCTGGTGGCAGAGGACACAGGGTAACTTGAAGAGGATTCATTTGTGGCCACCTCTTCTGGAATTAAGACATTTGGCTGCGGACAGAAAGATGGAAAGGGATCTTGTTACGAAAGAGGTTGATGAAGGCTGTGTTTAACCCCTCCAATTTGAAGTCTCTCCTGAGTTGAATAAAGTTGTCTGGTGGTAGCAAGACTGAAATACTATTGACTTCATTGGGGGAAGTGCACAGATTCACCTGACCTATAGGAGCCAAGCCTCAGGACAATACACTATAGAGGATGAGATAATAGTGGATTGGCTGTTGTTTTAGGGGTAATATTGGGTTGACTTCTTTTATGTTTCTTACGGTTATTCCAGATTAATCCTTTCAGTATGGTTACATATTGTATTCTTGCTACCACCAGATGATTTTATTCAGCACAGAAAAGACCACCTGTATTGAAGGGGCTAGTGAAGTGTACCTAACCCCTCTAGTTAAAAAAAATCCATCCTGAGGTGGATGACTGTGGATGAGGTGCATATATTTGAGTGGATGGCATGAAATAAAGGTTAGTCTGACTTGCATCCCTGTGATGTACATGATTTTGTGTGGTTTGTCGTTTTAGTATGAAGGGTCGTTTGTTTGTGCTTCGTAAGGTACCGTGAGTTAGGGAGGAGATAAAGTATAAATGCATCTGTTGGCAGAACAAATATACAGAAATGCAGAGCATCTGGAATTAGCAGGCATAGGCTAAAAGACATAATATACAGTGAAAGAGTTGTTGGAGATATTTGTGTCCCTTTAATTTTAAAAATCATATGGAGGTAGCAGTAGTAGACTATAAGAGCATCTAGAGGTACAAAGAATAGACTGAAAGACAATACTCATAATGGAAAGGTTATTGGATGTCTTGTCTCACATTTCCATTCTGACAGTGAATAAAATAGTCTGGAGTTAGTATGGAATTTAAAGCTGCACACTCTTGCTTAAAGGACTGATAGGAGATAGTTTCTAACCTTTCCTAAGCTGAATAAAATCATCTGGAGTTAGAGGGAATAAACTAGACAAAGACATGATCAGAGAGAAGGGTTGAAGTAGGCTGGAGGTGATTATAAATTTGTCAGATGCTTTATTTCTTGTTGAAGAAATTTAGCTGGGACACTAAGTGCATGGACATTACTGGCTGGACCTGTGGCAGTGGTCAGTTAACATGTTTCAATGGCAAATAGACATGATGACAGTTTGACATGTGGTTTGCATAGGACATACTGATGGTTGCATGACATGTTTTGATGGTACTGTGACATGCAAGGGTGTGCTCTTTTCACTTTAACTTGGCCTAGATTGTCATCTCTCCATCTTCATTGTGAAGTTGTAACAACAGATGAACACTAGAATATGGTACTAGTCACAAAGAAATGCAATGGAAAAAAATGGAACCATAGTATTGCCATCAGGTTTTGTAAAATATGCTGCATGGTGGCAGAAATATAGGGCAAGTTCTGGTGAAAGAACCATAGGCAGGGTAATATGTTATCACTGTTGTTGTTCCCAAGTCTGTCTGTTTAAGTAGATCTGTTAACCATCCATCTACCTTTTTGGTGGGCTGACGGGTGCTACACCTTGCCCATGGGTGACCCAGGACTATGCAGGGAAGGGACGTCCATTTTCCCTGAGCTGGGCACATGCTCTGGCCACATACCCCAGGGTAATACATAAATGTGTCATTGTAGTAGGAGAGGTGGGGGAACCAAGGATAAGATAGAGGGATGGAGTGGAGAGGTATATGAGTAAAGGAAGGGTTGCAAGTTGCAGAAAGGGCAGCCTGATGGCAGTGGATAGGGTGATATGACAGTTATTTGTAGGGATGAGGTGGAGAGGTACATAAGTGAGGAGGGTGAGATGAAGGAAGAGCTGCCTGTTGAAAATGGACAGGGTGACATGGAGGGGATTCATTTGTGACCACCCCTTTCAGAACTAAGACATCTGGCTGTTGACAGATAGCTTGAGATTTATGTATGTTGTGATGGCAGATTGACAGACAAAGGTTTAAATGCACTGACAGCAAATTGACATGCCAGACAGTGACATGTTGACAATAATTAGCCAAGCATTGGCCATAACCTACCAAGATAGACAAGTTGACAGATGCTATGCATAGTAGGTTGAAATATGCTGACTGTAGTCTGTCAGGCTGATTGTTTTTATTCTACTGACCCGACATACTTGAGTAATGGTAGACCACCGACCTGACATACTTGAGTAATAGTAGACCACTGACCTAACATACTTGAGTAATAGTAGACCATCGACCTGACATACTTGAGTAATGGTAGACCACCAACCTGACATACTTGAGTAACAGTAGTGCTGACCAGGACATAAATTCACAAGCCACCATGACTTACAGTCAGTTTTCCCTCAAAACTAAGATGTTTTGTAGGAAGGGTTAGGGAAGGAAGGTGCTAAATTTCCCGTTTCATTTGTTCTTCGTTCAAAAACAAATTTTTATGCACAGTTCTTGGTTATAACAAAGATTTTGTTTTTATAGGAAGAAGATAGAAAAGAGGGCACAAAATCTTTCCATGTCATGATTCTTCCAGCAAAAAAGAGGTTTTAAAAATGTGGGAGAACTGTTGTAAGTCATTTTATAAATTGCAGCCCTGTTTGCATTTTTTATGTAGAGGTTTGATGGAGTTTAATACAGAAGACCCATTAGTAACACCAAGGTACAAAGCTTTCACTTTATGAATACTAGACTGTGTGGCTGTGGCTGTGAGCGTATGTATGTGTATGTGTGTGTGTGCATCTGCAAGTGTGCATCCATGTGTGTGTATGTGTTAGTTTGTTTTGGTTCGTGCATTGCCCAGTTTTGCGGAGGTATAGGGGAGGGATGGTGGTTCAGTGAGATCAGTTGTGATGTACAAAATTCGTAGTGATATAGTGGAGTCATAGGGCAGTGTTCTGGTTGTTTTATGAAGCCCCGTAGTACATCTTCCCTAACAGTTAATTTCTGTACATAACACATAAATGTTTTCTTGTACATAATAATTACCACGTACTCTCAACCTACACTCCAAAAACCATCCTTATCTATACCCATGCGTGAAGCCCTGGGTGGGGGCAAGTCAGTTCTTCCGTAAAAGAATATAGTGTTCCTTGGCTGTATGGATTAATTTCCATTCAGGACCCACAAAACACAGCCTGAATATGTTAAGTTGAACTGCCTGCTCATTTCATACATATGCAAGCTGGTGTTATGATACATATATTCATATATGAAACTTGTCTTTATTATTAAGCAGTTTTCATTAGATCAGTGAGAATGTAAGTGTGTCATGTTACATCTCAAGCTCATTACTTATGTATATATATATATATATATTATCCTATTAATCTCCACAGCCTATAAACATCTTACATAAGCTGAATGAAATTGCCTGACATCAGCGATAGTAAAAGTAAGAGAGAGAGATGACGAGGTACAAGGGGCGAAAATAGTTTGTTTAAATAGTACCAGAATATAAAGAAATATTATTGTGCTTTATACAGAAATTAACAAGTTAGGAAGAATTACAAGGGAGTCTTAAGCCTTTTGGAATACAGCCTAAGAAATTATGTATACTGTAAATATATTCCTAAAACTATAAAAAAAGAAAAAAAATATTTTGAAGTACAGTTGTGACAAATGACTATAATGTTTTTCTGGCATTATCCGTGATGCTAGGCACTCACTTGGAACGAAGAATTGATTTGTAGATCTCTGAGGTGACCCATTTGGACAGGTGGAATTTACAATTTTGTAGTTGTTGATGGCATTTTTTCAGTATAATAACGTTGTATTTTATTCATGCTACGTCCAGATGATTTTGCATTGTATAAGAGAGATTTTTCTATACTGGGGAGGTTAAATTTAACATCCCATTACCCCTTCACCCGAAGTGGTCTCCCCTAAATTTAATAACATTGTCTCAAGTCAGCAAAAGTAAAATTAAATGTGTCACTTGACTAAAATTATTAACCATCTTAGTATAGTGACAAGTTTTATTCTGTTTTGCTCCCTACAGATTATTTGGTTCAGTCTTCTAGTGAAAGCATTGGAACTTTCATCAGTAATCCCGTCAGTACAAGGTATCTCCCTTAAGCTGAATAAAATCATCTGGAAATGAAAGTGGGGGGGGGAAGGGCATCATTGTATTAAGGGAGCTAATTATCAAGTATATGTATGATATTGAATGTTTAATACACTGCCATTTTTATTTTTGGTTATATTTTGTTGAGCATGGAAGGTGGAATGGCAAGAGGAGGATGAGGATGGTTATGTAAGTGTGAATGAATGGTATGCTGCTGCACTTGAGGCTGGGAGGGAGAAGTGCAGAGGTTCATTGTAGAAGCAGAACAAGGGAGGGAGGGATGCTGTTGTCTCGGGAAGGATGGTTATCTTACAGCCACACAAGTATCTTCAGTTGTATATCGTGCTTTATAGTGTTGTGTATATTGAACTGTATAAATTATATCCAGTTACTGACATTGTATTTATTGTTAAGAAAGCATTTTCAGTTATCACTTGAATTCCCGTCATCTATGTGAAGAGGATTCAGGTCTGGCTGAAATTGTTTCTGACTAAAAATACACTTTCAAATACTCTGCTTTAATTTATACATTGTCAGTGCATCTGTTTCTCCAAGGTTGAGTGATGAAAGTGCAATTCAATAACACTGTATTGCTCACTGTTGATGTATAATTGGGTTGTCATGTTAACTCTGCTGGGTTCTCACCCTTCCCAGCACTAAATAGTTTTGATACACACAACAGAAACCTTCACTTAGGATAGGGTATGGAGTGCATTGGGTAGGGTGGTGTGGGAGGTATGGTGATGATGCTGATGGAGTATGATGGCTTGAAGGATTGTTGTTAGGTCTTAATGACATCCTTTCTTTACTATTCATACTACTGCCATATTATTTTAATTAGCTGAAGGAATATCTCTAGTTGTTTCTAACCCCATAACACGAGTTCTTCCTTGAGCAGAATGGATGTCATTGTACTGAAGGGTGTTTGAGTTGGTATGAGATGTTTTTGTTACAACCAGAGAGGACATTAAGGTGGGATGGGATGTTTAGGTGTAGATAGGAAGGTGTTGCTATGCTCAAGACTGCTGACTTACTTCAAACCTTATGCAGAGCTTTGCTGTTCACTAATGCAGCACTGTGAATATTAGCTACATCTCATTTTATGTGGTTGAAGGGCTGGCATACTGTATATATTAATGACAAGAGGCCCTGCATTAATCTACCAGTAGGAAGATTAAAGCTGAACATTTTTCATTTTAGTGAAGGGGTCAGTGGAGGTTGCTTTTAACCCTTCAGTCAGAGAACATGTTTATTTTATTCTAGTTATTGCTAGACTTTTATTTGAACTATAAGACACCACTCTGGCATATGGAGTTGATCCTTTCAGGAAGAGGAGTTCTTGCATGCAATAAAATTGTCCAGAGGTAGTTAAAACAAAGTAAGTTATTGTCATATTGAAGAGATTAATAGTAAATCAAGTCTGTAACTTGAGACCATTCTTCATGTTGGAGTGATGGATTTCTGCTGTTCATAATGTGTTGTTGCATTTGACTTAACTAGAGATAGGAAGTTGCTTGATTTTATTTCCATGAGTTTGCTTATTTAACATAGTTTGCATTATGCAAAATAGATTTGTGATTTTTGCTGCTACTACTGTACTGGTAACTAGGTTCTACCGTTTGTGAGGGAGTGGACAGAAGTGTGTGTGGTGTGTATGGAGAGTAACATCTTATGTAGTGATGGTTTAGGCATTCCTCATTTAAAGTATACGACGTGTTTACTAACTTAATCCTTAGAGAATGGGAAGATATTGTATTTCTAAGTTGGATATAAGACTTCCAGTAGCAAGAATGTAATATGAAAAGATGTTACTGAAAACATGGATGATAATTGTTATTTCTCAAAAACTGAATAAATTATCTGGCATTAGTAAGAATGAAACTTCTCATATTGAAGGTGTTTTGTGAAATAAAAATATGATGTATATTTTGACATTATAAAACTCACTTGTGAACATCAAGAACTTAATTGTAAATGGTGAACAATTCTGAATGAATACTGTACAGTATAGGTATAAGATTAAGAGCAGGCTAATGAAAAAAACAGCTTTAAGTGAGGAACATCCATAGCTAACAGTGCAGTACCCTAACCATCAACATAATTCAGTAACCACCCTTCTTTAAACATATACACTCTACATCCCCCATTCTAATCAAGTCATTCATTTCAAATGAGACTTGTTGGTTAGACTTGCTGTTCAGAGTAAATGTTTTAAATAGTTACTTAGATCATGACCGTATGTTTCCTGGTTGTTCAGTACTATACATAGGTTGACCAGACTGGATGCTGTATTCCTTCTGTGTCAAGCAGCCGTCCACCATGATGAGTAAATGCTGTCTGTGATTCACGTTATACAGTTATATTCTGTACTCTGCATTGCTTTTCTCTCTCCTTTCCCCTCCTTTCATTGTATCTGGACTCTTCTTCATTCCTTTCAGTTCCTACACTGCCTCCCTCTCCTCTCTTGTCTTGTTTTCTGTTCTTTCCTTTCATAATATCTGCACTCCTCTTCTCTTCTCTCGGCTTCTGCACGCCCTTGTCTCGACTTTCCTACACTTTCCATTTTCATCTTTTGCATTCATTCCTCTTATTATGTGATGGAAAGTATGTTCTCATTAGATCAATTTAAATGTTTACTTTGAAAGTTGTATGTAATGGAGTCCATCTGTTTGTCTGTTACTGTTTCCATAATTTTGCCAGTGTGGAGAGGTTTGAAGTTATGATGAATCCAATATTTTTTGTGGGGTTCACAGGGCAAGGTAAGCGTAAGATGTTTAGGGCAGAGCAGAGAACAGAGGAGGACTTTCTCATTTCGTGATTAGCATTTTTCTCCATCATTACGTGGGGTTCTGCTAAACTGAATTTTATTTAGCCAAGAATCAGTTAAAAATAATAATCATAATATAGTACTGAAAGTGTTAACTAAGACTTCTTTTAACTCTTTGACTACCAGGGGTTTCACAGGCAGAGCAAAATCATATGGTGACTTTAGTTTAAATTAAATGAAACATCAGTGTACTAAAGAAGATCAACACACTACACACACAGACTGTTAGGTGTGTTATGACCTTGTTAAAAACTGCATCGCTCAGTTTGCAGTTACTGTAACTCGGTAGGTAATAAGCAATCTTCTGAACGTCCCTAAGATGTTGCTGGCAAGGGGGTGTTGTAGGTTGTTTGTCAGATGTTGTGTTATGATACAGGTTTTGGGTTGACTTTGTGATGGAATTGTTGCTTGGCGCTGCTGATGACAGTTTAGGCTTCCTCAGACATCAACATTTTTCCTGTTTCACATAGGTATTATTGTGATTGATGTCTGTGTGGTTTATTTGAGAGAGAGTGTTGCCATAAATCATCTCAGGCAAAAAGGAAAGTGTATGTATTGTGTGTGAGTATAATTGTAGTTGTGTGTGCAGATACATATGCATGTGTATGTGTGTGTCTGTGTCAAGGAACAGTTGTAGTTGTATGGCTTTAGTTTTATTTTCCCATCAAGTTGTTTGGGTAAAGATGCCTCGGTTTCTCTCATTTCCCACCACAAGAACATATATCCCTTTGAGCACGATGATGTGTTATTTGTTTTGTTCTTGCCAATGCCAGATGATTTTATTGAGCATGAAAGACACTTTTTATTGTGAAGGGACAAGAGAAGGCTGTATCTAACCCCTCCAGTTCTAAAAAGCTTTCAAAATGGTACTTCTTGAATGTGCTGATTTCTTAGCATACTCTTCCTTCTGCCAGATGATTTTATTCAAGTTAGACTTCTCGTATCCAAGATTATATGTAAGCCCTTGAGTTAGAAAAATCTCCTGTACCAAATTTAATTGCATGGAGATAAGAATAAATTATAGAGGATGTTCTAGGGTTGAAGGGGTTAATGATTGCTAAATCTATGCCCACCATCTCAAAAAGTCTCTCCCAAGCTGAATAAAATGGTCTTTGGGTATTATGAGTAAAATATACTGTATAAGCTCATCCTCACACTGAAAGGGATGTGTGTACATATTTAGGGGTTGTATTCTAAGTGGCTTTGAAGATTTCTTAACATCTCTTCCTTTGTGATTTATTTTACGTGTTACACCTCGGTATCCTCATTTGTTATTGATGCAAACTACGTCAGTATGAAAACGATATATCCATCCATCCATCCATCATCCAATCTTATGTCACCCCACAGAGGAGTGTAGGAGATAAAAACATATAAAATAATGTTAATATGTAATATTCTTTGGAGATTTCAACTTTTTACACCACAAAATCTTTCTGTGTTATTGATGCACACACTGTCAGTATTAAAATGATAACACAAGATAGTGGTAAGGTGCAGTATGCAAAATAAATCACATAAAAAATATTGATAGGAAGCCTCTATGTCACTTAGAAAAAGGTCTTAGGATTCCCACTCCTCTACCCTTCCCCCAGACCAACTAACACACACACACACAACATACCAGCCATCCTTATCCTCCCTCACTCACACTTTAGTGTGTAATACCTGTTGAATACCTGTTGCAACACTCCTCAATTGGTGCTCTGTATTTTCCCTGTACATACCTGTAGATGTGACAGGCTGTGTGTGTGTCAGTGGAGGGCGCCGGTATAACGGAGGAGGATAACCAGAAGTACTGTACATTTGTATGTCACTTATGGGGAAGGATATAACAGGGAAGAAGCTCATTGTGATTCAAAGTAGTCTTTACTCTGTTCACATTAACTTGGTGGAATGGACAGAAATCTTATAAAGACCTCAGTGCATTTGAATGGTGGACATATGAGTTGAATGTGACAAGGATAGTAAGCAGTCCTTTAGAGACAGCTCCCCCCATAACCGGAAGATGATATTGTCACTATATTACAGATTCTTATTTTTCTGTACTAAATTGTGGTTCATACTGAAAATGAATAACAAGACATATATTGATTTTTTTGCATTGGGGGTGTTAGTAAGGGACACATGACCATTTTTCCAAGTTTGATGGAATGGAATATAGTAACTACTGTCAGAAAAGAAAATTTCCAGGGTGAAATAAAGGTAGATGAAGGAAATCCGTATTGTGTTATGACAGGATTGTATTGTGTATTGCTTTGGAGATTTCCTGTCACCTCATACTAAGTGATTTATTCTCCTCATTACACCTCAATATCCTCATTTGTTATTATTGCAACTGTAAAGTAACATAAAGGGAGCATTAAGGTGTATTTAGCACATAACACCAATCTCGTGTATAATATTAATACATACTACGTTGACATTTGGCCTAAGTAACGTATGAGAAAATGTTAAGGTGTAGTAAAATAAATCAGTGAGGAAGAGGTGCAAAGAAGCGTATCCCAACTAGAATATGATCATGAGACGCTCCTTGCTGTTCACGGTCGCACCCCCTCTGAATCCTTACGAGTAGAGAGGAACTAAGTGTACGTGCGTGTAAATACTGTAGTCTTTTTTTTATGTGTAGATTTTATCCATTGGTTGTCTGTAGAAGTTATTTTTTCACTTTTCACAATGCCATAGGTACCTCCCCCCATTCCTTCCCATCCTGCCCTCCCCCCACCCACCTCCTGAGTATTAATATGGAATTTATTTTTTGGAAATTTTGGGGTGATGTCTGCTAGCCGAGATGAATGATGAAAAGAGGGTACAGTAATTGTTAAGTTGCATTGCACAGCCTTAGTTATGGATACAGGCAGGCTTTGTTGACTTACAGTAGAACAGATTAGATTAGGTTAGATTAGAACAGATTAGGTTGTTAGGTTAGATTATAGATTAGGTTTGTGTAACATTCATATATAAGGCTGGGCAACAGAACGTCACCCCTTCAGCCCAAGATGCAATTTTTCTTTTATTCTCACTCTCTCAACAGTTTTATTAAGGTAGAGACTTGAAGATCAGTAGGCTAGATATATCCTTTGCTAACCCCCCATGAAGATTCCTCGTAAGCTGATGAAATTGTTTAGTAGCAGTTGGAATATACTGTAATTAAAAATATTGTATTCTTGCAGTTTCTTTACAGTTTAATTCAGTTTAGGAGAGACTTTTCAAGATGGAGTTGTGAGTTATATCCTTCACTCAGCCCATTCCAAATCTATACTGTATACAATTATTTGGAGACAGCAGGAATAAAGGAAATTAGTATGTCAGGAGCTTGAAGGGGTTGACAGTTACCACCAGCAATACTGTTTAGAGACTGAAGATGACGTATTGGTGTTGCCAGATAAGAGGTGATGTGTTGTGCGACTACTGCCAAAATTTTTGTGTCTGTGGTGTTTGATTGCCCGCTCACACCCTCTCGTCCCTTCCTGAAAACCAGATTCAGAATAACTTTGAAGATTTCTTTTTGCCTTTCCTGTAGTGACTAATTCTGCACGCTATGCCTCAGTATCTCCATGTGTGTTGGTGATGAAATTAAACACTATAAAAAAAATGTTAAGGTGTAATATGCAGAATAAATTACAGAGGAAGAGTTGATGTTAAGCTTCCTATGCCACCTGTAATACGACAGTAAACCTCAGGATTGCAGACGTGAAGCTTTTAACACTCAGGCTGCTATGACTCACTTAGCTTTATACACTTGTATGGCTTTAGCAGCAGTAGAATTCTTCAGTTGCCCCAAGCATTTTACTGAACTTAGGAAAGGCCGCTCATTAAAGGAGTTTGTTTAGGCTATATCTAACCCATCCTGTTCAAAGAGTGTGTCCTTAGGTTAATAAAATTGTTAGGAGATGGCAAGGATGTAAATAAAATTATGAATCTTGGACATTGATAGAAAGTGAATTATGACTTAAAACTTGGCCTCTTGTGATGCAGTCTTGGCTGAATAAAATCATCAGAGGTTAACAGGAAAAGTACTTGAGTTGACCTGACCATGAGAAGGTTAATGGTGACAGTATTAACACCCTGGCTCCTGTGACTCAAATCATCTGTCACTACCTGGAAGAGATTACTAGAGTCGTCCTGACCCTGAGGGAGTTTAATTAGATATACCTGTAGATTGTCTTTGTGTATGATTAGAGGAGTTGATAGGGAGAGAGAAGAGGTGTGTGTACGAGGCAGTGTAGTGAGTGTGTGCATGTGTGCGTATTTGTGTGGACATTAGTGTGTGGCCTCATGACAGTGTCCACAGTTTGTAAATATGTCACAAAGCCATTGATTTTGTTTATATATAAAGATAAACTTGTACAGTATACAGTAGTAGATTGTGCAATTACTTGTTGTACAAGTTGAAATTGTAGTGTACAGTACAGTAAATGATTCAGTCATGTACTATTTTATTACATTATTAAACTGATGCTGCTGTTCCTCAAGCCTCCCTCCAGCTGCTACAGGCACTACACCACCTCCCCATTTCTCCATACTGTACAGTCACCTCCAAAAGTTCACCAACTCTTCCCTGCCATCTGTGAAAATGGAAGGTCTTGCGTGAAATACTATGTGATAGCAATTTGAGGTACACAACGTAAGTGTATCAGAAAGAAGAATGTTGTTATATTTGAGAAGGAATGAGAAATATGAAAGGCAGGACGCAGTGCTGGCCGGGAATTGTGGGTGAACTTTTGTGTGTGATAAGTACATTCTGCCAGTGACACATTTTTTATATATAATTCTTTTACCATCGACATATGTATTTTTTCATTATAATTACCTTGTCACCTCTACCTTTATTGATATCTACAGCTGGTACTGTATAAACAAATGTCATACCCACCCGTGTCCTCTCTCTGTGTTTCTTAAACCAAACTATTCCTTTGTTCATTAATTTCTCACCTACCTTTATACATCTCTATGTTTTTGTTGCATTTATATCTGAGAGACTTAACCCTTCAGTCTGTGTGACATCCTTTTTAGTATATGTATTCTTGCTGCTAATGGATGATTTGCTAGAACTTAGGGAAGGCTTCATATATTTTAAGGGAGGTATTAAGATTATATCAAACTCCAAGTCAAAAAATCTATCCCTAGATGAATAAAATCTGAAGACAGCAAGAATAGAATAAAATGTCATCAGTTTGTAGGGGTTACTTCCCTTAGTCCCTCCTCCTTGCCATTCCTCCATTCCCTATTCCCACCTTTAATTAAATTACTGGCCATTAAAATGGTATCTGGTCCATTACTTCATTTGTCATGCCAAAGTACTTAACTGTATAGAATGCTAAGGCCTCACAAATGCTGAATCGGTATCTATTTATTATGTATTTTTAGTAAACCAATTGCATTTTGGTTTGTACATCAAGTGTTTTATGCTTTATTAGCAGACTGGACACAAAATTCGTTATTTCATACAGTTTAATTTTATGACTTAGTCATAACTAATTATGTCATTGTAATATTTATGATGTAAATAATCATGGATGAGTTTAATTAATTGCTTCATTAGTTAGTATTAAATGACAAACTGTAAAACATGACTGAGTGGATATTCTTCTATTTAAAGTTCTTATTAAAGCAAGATTAGAACTTATAGTAGTTCATACCATGCTTGCAATTATAAGTTTTCTGTTCACAAGATGATTAATTTATGTTAAAGTTTGGTTTAATGAGTATGTACTATCACAAACAAAATTTTACTTACACTTCCCTACCAGCTGTGGTGATGGAAATTGTTACATGAAATATGTTTGTGATTGCAATATTGAAGCACACAGCAAATGAGTATGAGAAGGAAAGATATTCTCTGATGCTGAAGAGGAATGAAGTACACTTTACGGCAGGATGCAACGCTAACTGGAGATTGCCAGTAAACTTTTGCTTGTGATAGTACACGAGAGGTGTGGTGGTGGTGGGTGAGAGGTGAGGTGGCAGCAGCAGGTGACTGTACAAACTAAAGGTGAAAAATAGCTATCTGGCCGGTGGCTGTCTGCGTGTGACGTATGGACAGCTTTGTCGTTATTTTTATTAATGTATCCCAACCTGGCCCAGAGACTCACTTATTGGGCTCTCTCGGCCTTCTGTGCAGGGGAATGCCAAATGCCAGGTTGTAGACAGTTTTAGGATTAACAGCCATATGCTTCAGACTTTAATTGCCAGGGTAAATGCAGGCTCCAAGGTTTTTACTGTAATTTCAGTTGGCCTTGTGGTTTTAGGCACTAGCTGGTTGTGCTCCCTAAGAGGTTAGGGGTTATTGGCCAGATAATGCTGCTCAGGGTAGGTGACTGGTTACTCTTGCCTTGAGTATGTGGACTGAGTAACCTAATGCCTAGCCTAACATTGGCCCTCTAAACTCCTGATGTGGCAGTATAGAATTGCATGCTGGTTTAAGGTGAAGATGGCTTGTTTTGGGCCTTTGTATGTTATTGCTGATTGCACACTGCAGGCTGATCACATCTAATGATAATATTCATTCCATAAGTGACTGTCAGAAATTAGACTTGCTTTTCCCTTTGCAATTCAAGTTTATAACATAGGACTGTAAAAGGTTTTTGCACAGTTTCTGAATGTGAGGACTGAGTTACTGTTTTTGTTCAGTAAATTAAGTTTATGTTAAAAGCTACCTTAAATGTTGCTGGTATTGGAGGGAAAAAAAATTACTTTAATACTTAAGTAGTTGTAATAGTATGTGTTTGGACCTTGCAGTTCCCCACACAGGCCAACTTGTAAATTATCCATCAGTATTAAAGAACTCTGTAAAAATCCAGTCTACATACACACACTGGCCAGGGAAGCTGAAGAAATGGAAGGGAGCGGGGATGGGATGGCCAGTGCCAGGTTTTAAACCAAGGGTGTATCCCTGTGGGTTACGATGCTCCCTGGCTCCTCGACTTTACTGGTTGATTTCCATTTGTGCCAGATTGATATTCTGTGTTACGTTATTAATGGGAAACAAGGTGCACCCTGCACCGTAATTGTTGAGCAGTGTGTAGGAGATGATCTGGCCATTGTGATAGCTGAGCAAAGAGGATATAAATAACATAATAAGAATGTCAAGGTGTAATATGCGGAATTAATTTCTACAGGAAGATGTGTCAGAGAGCCTCATAAACCCACAAGAAAATGACCTTCAGGACCTTGTTCTCGTTAACATACGAGGCCCTCTTGCACCTCTTACCAGTGTATTTCTGCATGTGACACATTAATATTCTGTGTTATATTATTTTTGCAGTCTGTGCCTATATCAGTCATAAATAACGTATGAGAATGTTAATAAGTTATATGCAAAATAAATTAGCAAGGAAGAGGTGCCATTGACCTTGCCCATGAGAATGCAACTCCCTCATATGATATCAGCCTGTCCAATCCCCATTTCTCGCTAGTCTAGAGGGTTGGTTGAGGTTACTCACTTTTACCTGAATGGAAAAAAATATTGTGGACTTGGAAGGATTGTGTTTTATTTTCCGAAGATTAGTTTTAATTTGCCATAGGACTACCATGGATTTGTTTTTCCAAGTAAAGGGCCTTATTAGAATGGACTTTAGCTGTTACTGGGGCACATACTGTGAGGAGTCAGACAGACAGTGGCAGACAGATGAATTTACCACACTCCTAATGTTGACTGTGATAACTGTTTATAATTCCATAGTAGTATTCACAGTTTATACACAATTTCACCCTGAAGATTATGAATGGGGTTGTCTAATACAACCAGCCAGAGTGTGGGTGTGTGGTGGATGTTGAAATCTAAGGCATGAACATGGACAAATTACCTTTATGGGTATATTGGCATCAGAAACAATCCCAGTAATTCATTGTTCTTTTTAATTGATGCAGTATGTAGTTCTTGCTCTCATCAGATACCACCTGCCAAATAATGGGAGTGTGGTAGGTACTGAATTCTTGGGCATAAGCACAGACAAATATATATCAACCATTTGGAAACAGCAATTCATATCGTCTTATAATAACAAGTTACCACAGAAGGTAGCCCTTTCACCAACGCCACCAGCCAAACACTGGAGGCGAGGTAGGTTCATCTGTCCACTGCTGTATGTACTGGGTCACTGCCTCTATATTTTTCCTGCTAGAGGAGACATGAACATATCTTAGGAACGTTTGTATCACAAGAGGAAGGAGCTTTCAGGTGGCTCCAAACTTGTAAAAAGTTTGATCAGGCAGACTTTCCCTAGCTTCATTACCAACAGGAAAATATAATAATACTGTGGAGTGTTCCTTGCAATGTTATTATAGACTTCTGTATTATATGGCGAAATAAAAATCTCATGTTTGTTACACATGGTTTCATTCCACCCAATACTGATAAACATATGAATACCTGGACATGTTATATTAAGTTTTGTAATTTCAAGATGATCATCATTTGTGTAGGATTGGAGAGGGTCAGGATGATAATGTTATGGCTCCAGGCTTAGTAGAAGAAGAAGAACAATAGGTACCTAGTGCCAAAATCCAGCACAAAGCCAGATCATCGGCTACAAGTTATGTATGCTGGTCGGGCCGGAAATACAGACACGGCATTGTGAAGAAATTGGGTCAATGGAAAAAGTATATCATATCACAGATGGGGTTAGTGACGTCAGGAACGGAGCTAGATGTCGGAAAGAAGACCAATAGAGGTAAGGAAGGACATAATATTATGACAGGAAAAATATGATGATTCTCGGAGAAAATCTGAAAGGAGGGGAGGACGCTGGAGGGAAGACAAAAAAGGAAAGAAAATACGTCGCTGTACAGTGTAAAGAGGACAGTCGAGGAAAATATGACGTATAGAGAGAATGGTATTGCAATGCGTACAGAGGGGAGGGTGACCACCAGACATCAAATATGAGTGGGTAAGTCTAGTATGACCAATTCTAAGACGAGCTAAAGCAGTCTCCCATCTCCTATTACGGTGGTAAGGGGTTAGCCAAGGAGAAATAGATGGTTTAACAACACATAGTTTATTATTAGTGACAGAGTCCCAGCAAGGCTGCCACCGGTGCCGAAGGAAGGAAGTTAGGGCAGGAAGAAAATCAGAGACTGGAATGAGGAAGGAAGGAGAGGCATCTTTGGCAACAGCCATGCGAGCCAACTGATCAGCACGTTCATTGCCCGCGATGCCCACATGTCCTGGAACCCAACAGAACTGGACTGTTTTATGACGAGAGGAGATACGGAACAACCATTCCAAGATACGAAGGACTAAAGGATGAGAAGCAGAAGGTGACTGAAGAAGGGATAGCGCACTATATGAATCAGAGAATATTACAAATGAGGGAGAGGAGGCACGACAAATATACCGCAACGCAAACCAGAGGGCATATAACTCTGCTGTTAGAACACTTGCATAGGTAGGAAGACTAAAATGATAAAAGGTGTCAGGAAAGAGGATCGCGAAGCCAACACCCTCCGGGGTTTTTGAACCATCAGTGTATATAGGAACTGCAGAGGAATGGCGGGAGAGATGGTCAGAAAACCGAGCACGGAGAATGAATGAAGAAGAATTGGACTTGGAATAGGGGAAAATGGAAGAACAAATGTGAGGTCGTAGAAGCAGCCAGGGGGGAAAAAGACATGTGCGGTAAGAAAAAACATTACTAATAGCAAGAGAAGAATGCGAGAGGAGAGTACGAGCTCGAATTGCAAAAGGTGGTCTGGTTCTGGGATTGGAAAACATGTCTAAGTCAGGAGCGGGAGGAAGTAGAGAAGGAGTATGAGGAAAACAGTGCAACTTAGCATAAGTACGAAGAGAAAGTAGAGCACGACGGCGGAAAAGTGATGGAACTCCTGACTCAGCATACAGACTCTCAACTGGGGAGGATTTAAAAGCGCCAAGTGCCAGACGGAGACCGTGATGATGCACAGAATCAAGTTGTTGGAGGACGGTGTCTGAAGCGGAAGAATAAACTTGGCAAGCATAATCAAGTTTGGAGAGAACGAGAACAATATGGAGTCGAAGGAGAGTAGCCCGATCAGCACCCCACGACACATGAGACAAAGTTTGTAAGAGACGGAGGCGTTGCAAGGCTGAGATTTTCAAGGAGGCAATATGATCCTTCCAAGTGAGACGGGAATCGAAAAGAAGGCCAAGAAAGGAAGCAGAGGTTTTGTACAGGAGAGAAGAGCCATAGAGAAAAAGAGGTGGTTGGGAAATAAGATGTGAGCGAGTAAAAGTAATAGCATGAGACTTAAGAGGAGAGAACCGAAAGCCATGAGAAGTAGCCCATTCTGAGGCAGCAGAAACCGCACGTTGAATGAGAGCACCAAGGGCAGAGATGTCAGAATTTGAGGCATATATTGCAAAATCATCTACATATAAAGAAGAGCGGACACCAACTGGGAGGCAGGATACAATCCCATTAATTGCCAATAAAAAGAGAGTAGTGCTAAGAACACTGCCTTGGGGGACACCTTCATATTGTGGGAGGGGATCTGAATAAGTATGCTGAACACAGACTCTAAAGAAACGGGATGATAGAAAATTCTTTAAGAAAACCCCAAGGTTACCATCAATCCCACAAGATCGAACTGTGCGTAAAATATGATAGCGCCAAGCTGTGTCATAAGCCTTCTCAAGGTCAAAGAACACTGCGATCACAGATTGCCGAGTGACAAAAGCTGAGCGGATATATATCTCCAGATTTAGGAGGGGAGTTAAGGTACCGCGAGCTTTACGAAAGCCAAACTGTGAAGGGGACAAAAGTTGTTTGGATTCTAGAAGCCACATAAGACGATGATTTATCATACGCTCGAACAATTTGCAAAGACAACTAGTAAGAGCAATGGGGCAATAATCTTGAGGGGCATGGCCTTGCTTTCCTGGCTTAAGAAATGGGAGAATGACAGCATTACGAAAAGAGGGAGGAAAGACACCCTCTGTCCAGATACGATTATATATAATTAATAATAGGGCCAGGGCCTGGGGGGAAAGGTGACGGAGCATATTATAGTGTATGCCATCAGGACCCTCGCAAGTGTTCTTACAAAGACGAAGGGCTGAGGACAATTCATGGAGAGTGAAAGGCGCATTATACGACTGACTAGACGACAGCTGGAAGACAACTGGTGTACATTCAGTAGCAGTTTTAAGGGCATGGAATTCAGGTGAGAGATGAGAACCGTTACTAACATTACTAAAATGAAGACCTAAGCCATTAGCAACTAAACGAGCATCTGCGACTGATTCCCCATCCAAATGGAGGACAGGGGAAGGCATGGGAAGATGTTTACCGGCTATTTTGCGTATACGTTTCCAAACGGAAGCAATGGGTGTATTTGAAGTAATGGTGGAAACGTATAATCTCCAGCTATGGCGTTTAGCCCTTTTAACTGTCCTACGAAGAGAAGCGCGGGCCTTTTTAAACATTAGAAGTGCACTCTGTTCATACTGGGTGTTGCGTTTACGTAGGTAGCTCTTCCAACGTGCAAGTTTAACACGGAGGGCCACAGTACAATCCGAATTCCACCAAGGTACACACTTAGAAGCAAAAGGACGGGACGATCTAGGAATCGCAGTCAAAGCTGCACTTAGAACTAACACATTAAAATAGGTGAGCATGTCTAAAACAGTAGAGAAGGAAGAAGGAGGTACAGAAGGAATAGTTAGTGAAGTAAATGACGGCCAGTCAGCTTTCGGAAAACACCATCGAGGGGGTCTAATTACGGGACAATATGTAGTTAGAGTGAGTTTGATAGGAAAGTGATCACTATATACAATATCAGAAAGAACAGCCCAGTGGAAATCTAAAGAAAGGGAAGGGGAGCACAGGGAGAGATCTAGACAGGAGAAGGTATGAGTTGTAGCGTCAAAATGTGTTGAAGCTCCTGTATTCAATAAGGATAAATCTGCGTTAAAAATAAAAGACTCAAGGCGACGGCCACGCGAATTAGTAACGTCATCGCCCCATAAAACATGGCGACAGTTAAAATCCCCCAGCAATAAAACTGGGGTGGGTAGTTGGGGTAATAAAAGAGATAAGGCAGAGAGGTCAATAGGCTGGGAGGGAGAGAAATAAACCGAAACCACCGTAATCCAACGTCCAAGAAACACACGAATAAAATGACATGGGACGGTGGTGTTAATGGACAGACGTTCAAGAGGAACTGTATGGTGGACTAAGATAGCTGTAACAGAAAGAGAAGCAGGAGAGAACAAGAAACAATAGTCAGGTATAGGTACCGGAGGGGAAGATAAACGGGGTTCTTGTAAGCAAACTAAAGAAGGACAGTGAACTGAAAGAAAATAGCGGAGGTCATTGCGATGGGCTGTAAAACTTCGTATGTTCCATTGTAAAATAGACATGTTAAAAAACCAAAGAAAGTAAAACCCAACAGGAAAGCAGAGTTTAGGTAAAAGGAACTTAATACTAATGATAAAATATAGTACACAGGAAGTAAAATATAATAAACAGAAGTAAAATATAATCCATAGGAAGTAAAATATATGACATAGGAAGTAAAAAAATATGACATAGGAATTAAAATACAATACAGAATAATAACATATATTACCGAGTCGTTACGATAGTTGGGATAAGAATAGAAGGTGAAATTGGTGGATGGGCAGAATGGTCTCTATAGCCTGGAGGCATGGGGAGAGACAAAGGGGAAGGAGTACTGTGAGAAGCGGAAGAGGAGTGGGGCAAAGAGGAGGAAGGGATAGAAGGAGAAGGAGAGGGAGAGGAGTGGAAGGGAGGTCAGGAGGTACAGGATGAATTTCAACAGAGAGAATGGAAGGAGAGGATACAGCATTGGCTACTGAATTTGGCGTGGAAGTTAAAATATAATCCATAATCTTGGGAATAGTTTCACTGTCGTCATCGCCTGAGGGTTTGGTGTGGGCGGTCCGGGGATGTGACTGGAGAGATTGCTGTGATACAGGTTTTGACGAGGCAGTGTGTGTCGATCGGGAGGGGCGGGAATTTGTTGCCCGGACTTTACGAGCTGGAGAAGAAGGAGGATGGGCAGGAGAGGCCTTAGAGTCTGATGCGGTGGACAAACTGCGTTTACTATTAGAGGAGGGTGGGGGTCGAGTGTTGCGTTGGGCCAGGGGCGCCAAACGGCGGGTCTGAGTAACAGAAGTGGAGGAGTGAGAGGAGGGACGAAGTTGTGAACAGGGGGAAGGACAAGGAGAAGGAACAGGTAAAGAAGGAGCTGGAGAGGAGGTAGGGGTAGAGGAATCTAAAACAGAGAAAGAATTAGAGATAGGAACAAGAGGAGTCTGTACGGGAAGGTCTGAGGTAGAGGGGAGGTGCAGCTGAGAGGAGGAAGAGGTAGAAACAAGAGTACTGGGAGGAAGAGAAGGAGAGACTGAAGTCACAGGTGTAGAGACTGAGTGAGAGGTGGGAAGACGAGAGGAGAGAGGAGAGGAAGAGGGGGCAGTAGATACAGAGACAGGTGCAGAAGGGGAAGTAGTAGTAGTACTGAGACTGGAAGTTACTATGGCAGAAGGACGGGCTACACGTGCGTAGGTAACGTTAGGATGGTGACCGAGGTTGCGAGCTCTGCGACGAGCCTCACTAAGGGAAAGGCCAGTTTTCCAACGGATAGTAGATACTTCCGATTCAAAAAGGTAGACGGGACATTGTCGGTGGGTGGCAGAATGGCTGCCACGACAGTTAGGACAGCACCGGATGGTGGTAACAGTCTGAAGAGGCATGGCTGGCCAGTGCACAGTTGGCACAGACTGCAGATGAGCGGCAGTATTTGGCGGGGTGGCCAAAGCGCCAACAAGATGTGCACTGGCGAGGAGGCGGAATATATTGACGTACTTGGAGGACAGTGCCCCCAATAATAACTGTGGACGGTAAGTCACGAGAAGCAAAGACTATTTTAACAATATTGGCTGGTTCTTGTCGGCGTCCGCGAGGAGGAATTGTATAACAATGTACTGAACGGATTGGGTGATGCTGTTCTGAGAGGATTAGCTCTATGTCTGTGGAGCATTCTGCGAAAGGCCTCTGGCCGAAGGACATTGATGATGGTAAACGGACAGTGCCAGTGGACGAATTAAGTTGAATATCTGGGGACACAGAGATGGGTTGACCTGAGCTGTTGACTAGTGATGCCACCTTCTCGGCTTGGGCGGCATTGTGAACGACAAGGAGGCGGGAACCATTCGGACGAGCCGAGAAGGTGACATCCCTGCCTACCTGTCGAAGTAGAGAGAGGTGGAGCGAGATGTCATCAGATGCATCAAGGATATTAAAAAATTTAGACCATGTCTGTGTATCGAACAGAGAGGAAGTGAGGGAAGGGGCTGGCACATACAAAGAAGGACGAGGTCTGGAGAGAGAGGTAGAGGACATAGAAGTAACAGAGACAGGGAGTGAAGGAGGAAGGTAAGGATGAAGTGTGATAATAGTAGAGGGGCTAATTGAGGTAGACAGAACAGAAGCTGGAGGAGTGGAAGACACAGTAGGTATGGCGGATGGCGTGTTCATTGTAACTGAACTTTTAGGAGGAGGGGAAGAAGTCGAGGCCACGGTCAAAAGCGAGTCCTGGGTCGTCACCGTAATCGAGCCAGTAGTAGTAGAAGTAGTACTCATAAAATAGTATTGGTAGTTTTCACCACCCCACCCCCCACCCACCACGGAGCCCAACTAGGGGAGGCTGATGTTGGGTCAAACTCACCCAACAGCCTCAGGGATAGCGGAAGAGGTATACGCGGACACTGTTTGGTGTGAAGTGGCAGCCGCGGACCAATACGGTGCCCACCAAACAGTGCCCACTTGACCCTAGCCGAGGTTGACTGGGTCAACACAGGGCCAGCCGATTTGCCCAGCGGGGCCACACTGGACCGCCCGTCTTACCCCAACCCCGCTACCAAAGGAGCGTATTGTCCACCACAGAGAACTACACCCTGCCCCATGGTGAACTCAACTCCCAGATAGAGGGGCGCAGGGAATACACGGGACGCCACGCACGGCAAACACGTGGGGAGGAGACAGTCTCACCCAAGATGACAAAAGGGGCGTAGACTGGAACATCACCAGTAGACCTCCACTACCTGGCGATGACAGGGAAAAAGGGGAAAAAAAAAAAAAAAAGAAGAAGAATAGAATAAGAAAAAGGGCCTCGCAAAATTAGTTGAGGCAGCGACAGGGACCCAAGGAGGGGGGGGAGAGGCAAGAAACCCCACCATAGGTCCCCACTCATCAAGACCCAATCGATGTCTCCGAAGCCCCCCCACGACAACAACGAGCGAGGAAACGGGGGGGTCCAGGCTTAGTAGGATATGAACCTAAAAATAAGGTGCTGGAATGGAACACCTGCAGCTGTGTGCCATCTAAAGCTGACTGTAACACATGAACATCCTACATCTGAACTAAATATGGTAATGTTAATAACTCAGTACAAGAGGGTTTGGACATGCTTGTCAATACCACTGCCAAGGGAGAAATATTTAGAGGAGCCAAGCATGTGGGAGGTAAAAACAAGGATGTATTTACCTCATCTACCTAGCTGTATATAGGATAGTGAGGTATGTTTAAGAGAGGACTTGGGTAATGTGATACTTGAACCAAACTAGCACACTAGACTATCAGGTATCTAAGAACTGTATGAGTATAAGGGAAATGGAGCTACACTAATGCACAACATCAGTATTGTACACAGCATGAAGACACTGATATCCCTGAGTGCATCAGAATGAATGAATGATAATATCCTAAAGCCAAACCACATGGCTATTTGGCAACAAGGTAGAGGCAGAAAGGAACATCAAAGGGCAACTAAACAGCAAAGGAATGAACAGGGATGAACTACAAATTGGAATGGATATTAATATATGATGAAAGATAAGACAGATGGATGGACAACAGAACAGGAGGGAGATTTGCACAGAACATCACTAATTGTAGGGGACCTATGAAGATGAGCCAGGTGAAGAAAGGAGTGGCAAACGTTAAAAAGTGAAAGGCAACGTGGAAGGATGAGGGGGACAGTGAGACGTGACTGACAATGTGAACAAGTGGGATGAGTGCATCAGAGAACTGTCCCACAGGGGGAAAGCACTTACTAATGCCTGGGTTACCTTACACAAATATGGAAAATGACAATGGGAGATCCAGTCATAAATATTAGCCTTTTATTAAGATGAGGGATCAATATAAAGAACAAAGTACAATCATTACACAATCTGAATTATTATATAAACAATATTATCCACTACCCAACTTCCTGAACTATATGAGCTGGTCCAGATTTCAAACAGGAAAAGATGACTTCTATTGTAATTAATATTCTTTAATTTTTATTCACAAGTAGGATATATCAGATGCCTTTGGTCAATAGAGCATTACTTTGAGAAATGATAGATGTGGGAATTCTAAGTAAAAAAAAAAGTGCTATATCAACTTGGTTCCAAATCTCAATTGTTACAAAACTTGTTACTGATGATTATGGATGAATTACGAGACATCATTTTCACCCATAAAGTCATCAGTAAGTGTACCTCCGTAACAGTTCAGATATGGACTCGTGTTGACAGAGCAGTTTTTACTTAAAGGAGTTCCCTCATCTATTACTTTGGAAAGTAATGTCCTTTCCTCCCAAGAAACCCTGTACATTTTGCTTCTTGTTAAAAACTGCATTAAAATCTGTCGGGATAAAAATAATGTATTCTGGTTCCTGAAGCTAAGTTGCCTTCTGGTACTCTGAAATACTGCACTACAAGTATGTTTCAAAACTGACTACATAAATAGAAATAATTTAAAAGTTCACAACTACTTTTCATATATATATTTACACAACACTTTCAAGGCAAGACATTCATCGATACACTATTATAAACTTTGCCAAACTCACATACTGTTTAAAGTTGTGTTCTTATTTACAGTCCAACAAGAGGGTCCACACACTATGCTGCCATCGTACTTGACGCTTCATGGAAAGATACAAGAGCCCGTTCAGTAAGATGCTGTCTTTCCTCCTAACACTTAAGTAACATTATTCCAATCAGGAGGCATCCCTATTGGTGAAGGAATTGAACATAGTTTCCGTTCAAGATGATTGAATTCATTTATATTTTTTTGCTTACATTTGTTGCTGGGCAGGGATACCATCATAAGCTGGCACTGATATATCCAGGTGGCTCCACTGCTAGGTTATACAAATGTTCAACTACATCTCTATCCTCTAAAAGGAGGAGGAGGAACTGCAAGACAGGGCAACTTCTGCCAACAGTTCACTGGGTTAACGTTTCAGATGAGCCTGGGGTTGCAACCACTACTGCTGCCTTCATACTACTGTACCCAGCACAGGAGATCCCCCTCGACCCCTTGCATTAAAGGGGTTTACACAAGACAAGAAGTGGTGGATACTAATTCAGACAGAAAGCAATATATTTCCCTCACTCTGGCACCATTTCAGCTGTACACACAGCTAGAAAACTTTATTATTTACTGAACACATCTGCCCATCATAGTTCACTGAAGACCACGGTATTAACAAGAGACAGGTTGGTGGTGAAGGAAACTGGACCAAAGGATCAATTTCCTGAACTTCCTTATGGTACTGAAGTAGTTAGATATATATAGTGTATACATATATATCTCTTATCACCCACCTAGATGCCACAATCCTACAGGCATTATTTTAATGTATCGAAACCATTACACGTAATGTACACAGAATAAGTCCTGAAATGCAGCATACTTTTAAACTCTTTCACGAACTTTTCACATTATTCTATTGTCAATTACACATTATCAACTCAACTTTAAATCCTCATATTTACTAGATACATCATTAAATAAATATATCACTCACGACCAATTTCAAACCTGCAGGTGATGTTCTTCTACGTAAATATATAGAATATCATTTACGTCCAATTTCATCATATCTTGGCAACAATATATCCACAACACCAACACGTTACCAAGATCCCACTGATCTAAATTCGTCAAACCTACTGAAGGGCTGCATTGCTGGAGTCCAATTTCCTACAGATAACAATAAACCTTTTGTTAACTACAGTATATGCAATAAAGGCTCAAACAGAATGAGGAGAAAAGACAACTCCCAATATTACTCAAATCGAATGTCAAGAAAAGACGACACCCAAAGTGATTCAAACAGATGAGAAAAGATGATTCCTGATGTGGCTGAACCAGACTGTGGAGAAAAAATGACACCCAATATGACTCGAACAGAATGCAGAGAAAAGACAATTGCAATATGACTGAAACATAGAGTGGAGGGAGGGGGACTTCCCAATATGATGAGGGGGAATCCCACTGAGACTCCAAGAGAACATGGAGAAAACATGACTCCCTATACAATTTGAACCAAACGTGGAGAAAAAAAGACACCTCTCATTAGCACTCGGTACACTCGAGTCCCACTCCCATGCAGTAAAAGCTATTCATTACACTACAGTACGTACAAATTAGCCATTTACATGAATATACAGAACACCTAGCGTCACCTATCGTATAACCTCCAACCACACAACAATACAGCCAGTCTTCATTATAAGTCTGGACAGTGTTAAACAATATCACAATTGTTCCTTACAACTTAAATTGTACATCAGGGGAAACAACTAAACCGCTTTAACTTTTTCCATCCAACTCGTACTGTAAATTGGGAAAAGCTAGCAAACTGAATTTATAGGTAAAGAAATGGCTATCTTCCCAGTTCTATCTGAAGAAAATTTAGAACTATAGTCACGGCTTTTTTTTTTTTTTTTTTTTTTTTTGTGTCCGACTCTGGGCATAGGCTTCACAGCCTGCTATCAAGGCCCAGTTGTCCTCCTACAATCTACATGTCACCACTTCGGCGCTTAACACCCACCGTCCATATTGAATACATGCTAGGGCTGTCTCATACAGGACTGGTGTATTGGTATTAGCGGGGTTATTTTTACGACATGTCGGCGGGTCTTCTGGTAGATCAGTAAAGCCTGATTTAATGAAATTCAAATCCTTAAATTGTTCCCTGCACCAGCGAGGATTCGAACCTGGGTCCCACGGGACGGCAAGCCAACTCTCTACCGATCGAGCTACCGCCTCGAGCAACCCTGAGGTTGTTATTATCATGCCCTGGCAACCTACCATTCAAAAGTGCGTCTGATTTCGTGTATAATATGAGACACGTGTGATTTGTGTATTATATGTTCGTGTATAGTAATATTTGTGTATACTATATTCATGCATAATAATATGATTCATGTATAATATACAAAATCGGACGCACTTTTGAATGGTAGGTTGCCAGGGTATGATAATGACAACCTCTAAGTCATGCGCCGCGACTTTAGTGAAATACAATAAAAACAATACTAATGATGTGTGTTTGATATTTCCGTTATGTATTCGTCAAACTTTGGGAGGTATTTTTGTCTTTCTCTCTACAGTGCATTCCAAACAATCGAAAAAAATTTCATATGGTGGTGTAAACTGAGAAAACTGGAAAACTAACTTCTTTGGTGTAGTAACTTATAAACTGATTTTTTTTTTAACACAACACCTGGATCGGGATACACGGACACACTTACAATCAATTCCCTGCCGTGACTCAGGTTTTGATATGCAAGAGAGACAAGGAAGCTGTAAAATCCTCCTCTTTGTCACGTTCTAACTTCATTAATAGATCCTGTTATAACACGAAAATTACAGCCATTTATAACTGTTTTCTACAAAGTCAAGGATAGGAGTGCAATATCTCCCTTTGTTTACTTTTTCCTGTCAAAACATATCTAAGTTATGATCGGGAATTGATTGTAAATATGTCTGAGAATGTATCCCTAGGTCTTGTTAATTAAGGAAACTGACAATTCGACTATATAGGAACGAGTGGATATGCAATCTTTCATCAATGATCCGTGGATTTAATAGCAAAGAAAAAATATAAAACAGATGTGACTTGTTATATCTCAAGATGTGTTCCAAAACTTCACAATTTTTCCATATACCTAATGAAGCATTTTATGCAAGTCTTTGTCATTTGTTTAGTATTTCACTTGAGCTAACACCAAACTTTATTAAAGCTCAGTGAGTCATAGGAGCCTTTGTGTTAATAGCAATAAGTGTCCATAAAGATGACTTGTAATGAGGACGTACTGTACATTCACCTCTGTGGGTTAACTCCTCCAATTTGATGACTTATTCTTTAACTGGGTTCTTGCTACTCACAGATGATTTTATTCAACTTCAGTGGCATTTAGTGCAAAGATCTCTGGGATAAGAGACTGAATAAGGAGGGTGCCAGAGAGCAAGCAGCGTGTAGAGCTGCCATTAGGTGACCAAGGCCCACACACGCAAGCATTTTGGAGCCTTTATATAAGATACGATACAAACGATACAACATGATACAAATTTTAACAAAGAGCTCTCCCAAAGTGAATGAAATCATCTGGATACAGCAAGAACATATTAAAAAGCCAGTCACCCTACTGTAGAAGTTAACTTTATCTGAAGTACCTTAGAGTCTCACATAATGAGACTCTCTATCGCATATTTACACCCACAAGGAAGATACAACTGCACCGAACCCGTTCAGTGTGATGATGTCTTGATATTTTATTCCTGCTACCTCCAGATGGTTGTACAGAATTTAGGAAAGTCTTATTTTTGAGAGGATCAAAGGTTATATAACACACCACTTCAAAAACTTTTCTTACTGAAAGGGTAAATTAAAGGATACATTTAAATCCTTCAGTTGAAAATGTTTATACTGGTGGAATTAACGAAGGCTGTATCTAACCCTTACCATTCTCTTCTTGTTACCTCCAAACTATTTTATTCAATTTAAGAAAGACCAAAACTGAGGATGGTTAAAGCCACATCAAAAAGCCTCTCCTAATCTGAATTAAATAACCTATAGAAAGTGTCACTGAATAAACACAAAACTCAGGGAGAACATAACACCATGACTGCAGTGAAATATTAGCCAACTGTCTTCAAAATAAAACCACCTGGATAGCAAGAATAAAACAGCACAGATGTCATCATAAGGAAAAGCCTGATAACATCCAGCTTTTTTGTTTAGCATATACAGTACAACAAACAAGATATACAGCAAAACTTAAATTATACACACAGCAATTTATCCAGGGTTAATTTCTCCCATCATACACTCCCCAAGCCTTAACTACAGAGTGGTCTATATACAGCACTCCTCTTTCACTCCACCAGGTGATTTCTTGTGCAGGGACAGTTCAGTCAGCATTATCAATGTCTATCCTGCATCATCATTCATTTCCGACCCCCACTGCCACACCCACACCAGGAGACTGAGCCATTCCCACAACACATGAGATACCATCATGTGGGTTTCCAGTTTAGCACTATTTATGGACCATCCTGTATTTTTCTATGTACTTTAAAATCTCTGTAGGGAACACAACTACTGATACAACTATGGATAAAAGTTTGACTAATATTTCACCTCTTCAACACACTTCCTTCTGCTGGCTAATATCTCTAAACTGAAGGAGGCTTGGTATGTTTCTCAGCCCAGGTGTGATTCTTTTTAATATGATACGGAAGGAGGGCAGTGACGTACATGCCCTCAGTGTTACGTCAACTAACATTACATCTGCTTCTCTCTGCTAGCTAATATTTCTTAGCTAAGAAAGGCTTTGAATATATTTCTTTGGCCGTGTGTGATTCTTTTAATATAAAATGGAAGGAGGGTAGTGACAGACATGCCCTTAGTGTGAAGCAGACACAGTGAAATACCAGATGAGCTTTTATCCCTGACTATGCCTTTCAGATGTTTATTGTATTTTATTCTTGCCACTGTCAGACCACTATCATTCAGCTTGGAAAAGGTCCTCAAGTATGTAAGGAGTTAATGAAGGCAATATCTACCCCTACAGTTCAAAAATTCTCCTTAAGCTGAATAAAGTCACTGGGTAACAACAAGAATAAAATAAAAACATCAAAGTGAAAGTGTAAATCTGAGATCTAATTTAGTGACCACATATGCTTTGTATGCAGCATGTGTTAGGAGTGTGATGCTGTATGGTAGTGAGACCTGGGCAGTAAAGGAAGAAGATATTCGCAGGTTTAAACGTACAGAAATGACAATGATTAGGTGGATGTGCAGTGCGTCCCTGCGTGCAAGGCCTGGGGGGGCTGGGTTTACGATAGAAGAGTTGAGAGGTAGGATGGGACTGGAGTGTATTGGTGTTGTGATGAGGAGAGGTAGGCTGAGGTGGTTTGGACATGTGGAGAGGATGGGGGATGATAATTGGGTACAGAGGGTGAGAAGTGTTAATATTGGGGGAGGGGTTGGGAGGGGTAGACCGAGAAAGACATGGGACGAGGTCATTAAATGTGACTTAAGGGTTAAGGGACTGAATAGGGAGGCTGCCAGAGATCGAGCAGCGTGGAGAGCCACCATTAAGTGACCAAGGCCGACACATGCAAGCATGTTGGAGCCTTCAAAAACGAAACGATATGCTTTGTTCTGGTTCATTACCCTTATCATACATCTTACCAATTTACTGGTCTATATTTTCCATACAAAACGCAGTGATAAATAACTCGGCATAATTTTCCTCAACTACCTGCACATTCTTCCAAGTGCCAGACAATTTTATTCAATCTAGGGAAGACCTATTGAAGTGGAGTTACCGACAATATTCATGACCTCCCTCATTACAAATCCAAATCAATCTGAACTATTCTTACTCCTGACATGTGGAGCGGATGGAGGATGACAACTGGGTGCAAAGGGCGGGAGGTGTGAATGCTGACAGCCGAGCAGGAAGGGACAGACCAAAAAAGACCTGAAACACTAGGTCATGCAGTGTGACCTCTGGGATATGAGACTGAATGGAATGGCTGCAAGAAACTGAGCAGCATGGAAAGCAGGCAATAAATAACCATGTTCGATGCATGTAAGCATGTTGGAGCCTTTAAAAATTGACACAAAAAAAGAAAAAACATAACAAAGACAAAAAATAATTTAATACAAATCTATTGACCACAGCAGAGACCTCTTACAATGATGAGGTTTGAAACAATCTCTAATCAACCCTTCAGTCAAATAATATCTTAACTAAATTCTTGTTGCACCTAGATGATTTTGTTCAACCTGGGAAGGCCTCTTTTAGCAAAGCATTGATCAAAAGTGGCAATGTTTGGCTATCCAAGACCCAGTGATGCACCGAGACAAAAAAAAATGCAACACTGTACTTCCATATAAGCAACATTCTATTGTCTCAAGGGGGTGAAAATGTTTCTGCGCAGCAAAACACAGAATGTGTGAGTGTAAAGTGTGGTGTAGTGTAATTTGTAAGATATGACAATATCTGGTGACAGTGTGTGATGCACTGTGTGGCAGTGTGTGTGTGTTGTGTGCTGTGACAGTGTTTGATGAATTGTGTGGTTGTGTGTGGCATGGCAGCGTGTGGTGTGGCATCAGTGTGTGGTGCAGCAAAAACTTAGTACGGTATTCAATGCATTGTGGTGTCATTTACATAATACTAAAATGCCACTGTCAGTCTGTCTGCTCGAATTCAATAATCTTCCTTTTTTGTACTTTCATTAAACACCTGAACACTATGTGGCATAGTAAACTCATTTATCCCACCAGCCTTGACATGTCTGTTTTCTCTATCAACTACTCCTCTTAACCATCTAAAAATCAGTGTATCCTATCCTTTACAATACCCTACTCATGTCCCCTCTCTCTCATAAGCCCCTTTCATAGGACAGTAATTTTCCCTCCCTCCCTCCCTACTCTACTCCATTCTACCCTAGCCTACCTATTATACCTTACCATTTCTTCCTCTATCCTTCCTTGCCCTGCTATCCCCCGCCCTCCCCTTTTCTCTTTTACATCAAATTTTTACCATATATTATTCTCACTTAACACATTACCGTTTCTTCCTTTTTTATTTTTTTAACATCAAATCATTAACATATAGTAAACTCACTTAAAATATAGATCACCATTTCTATCTTATTTTTAAATCAAATCTTTAACACGTATTAATGTCTTTTAAAATGCAAATGACTTACCTTTACTTATTTTTACACAAATCCCCAACTAATACAGTAACAGCCAACCCACAACATCCACCTTTCAGAAACACACACACACACACACACACACAAACACACAAACACACAAAGTAAATCCATCCATCCATCATTCAATATTATCTCATCAGTAGTGTACAGACGTGGGGTTTGGCTACTCAGTCTATATTTACTGGCAAGAGTGATCAGTTCCTCACCCCTGAGTGGCATTATGTGAGCATGCAAACCCTTCAAAAAAAAAAAAAAAAAAAAAAGGCATTTAGAAGACGGTAAAGTTCCCATTTCCGACACCAATAATTTCACTACCTCATCACTTAAGATAATTATTATTCTTTCATGTCAATATAAACCATATTAAACAGAATAAAAAACTCAAAGATACAGCATTAAAATAATTAAAAAAAAAGTATTGCTAAATATATCTATACTGTACAACTAAGTGATACAATACTATACACTAAGAATATAATACACCAGTAACTAGATTGAATAATAATGATAATAATAATAATACTATACCTGCAATATTAAACATAACTATTAATAACAGCACAGAAACATGCACCATATATACGTGACCCCTTCAATCCCATCGTGTGCAATACATTTTATTCCTGCTATCTCAACATGATTTTATTCAGATGCAAAAGACATCTTGAAGGGGTTACTGAAGGCTTTGTCTACCACAAGTTCCAAAGTCTCTCTCACAAGCTTAGACCTCTCATATTTTCAACCTCTCTTGTAAACTTTTACTAACCTCTTGTAAGCTTAATCCCTTGAATCAGGGTTTATGTCCCTTTTCCGTTTATTCCTGTTGCCATCCAACAATTTTTTCAAAGAGGAAAAAGGCTTATATTGAAGGGATTTATCAAAGCCATATGTAACCCCTCCATCTCAAAATGTCTATCCTGAAATAAATACAATCATTAGGAGATGGTGGGAAAAAAAAAAAAAAATCCCAGACTCACTGGGTTAATAAAATCATCCAGAGATGGCAAGCCTAAAATAAAGAACGGACTCCCCTCATTCTTTGCATTTTCGACCTTGTCAGCTTCGGTTATCTGTAGGCACGTAAACCAAAATACGCCAATTCTAAGTGTTTGGGGGGATGATTTAAAATGTGCTGTTAAATATTCTAAAAAAAACACCTTAAACATGTAGATTCTAATAATGTTTGGATTTTTAGGCAACACAGTATAGTACTGAGGGGGACCTTTTTAATGGGTTTTAACTAAGTGCAAATTTCACTATTAAGGAAGTGTCTTACTACAGTGCTTAAAAACCACAAAAATCAAGGGATTACTTTTCTTTCCACTCAACTGGTAATGACTTAAACGAAGTGACAGCAAAATGAGAAAGGACGACGTGTAATCCAAAATACTGTACTGCAGAATAATCCCAATTTGTAGTACAAGCTCATTTTTCTCACTCAACTGTGGACGACTAAACTTTAATGACACAAATGTAACACAAATGACGACAATGTGCATCACAAAATTCTGCACAATGATTCCATTAGTATGATCTTACTTACTTTTGTTCCTGCTACTGCCATTTTTTTTTTTTCCCCAGCTCACTGATAAACTTTAAACCTCAGCCAACAACTTCACATATTTTATTCTAATGTCAAGTTATTTTACTTGTCAAAGGAAAGTATTAAGAGATCTACAAGTTAAAAGTAATCCTGTTAACTCTTACTATAAAAATTTTTCACTATTTTTGCCATGGCCAGAATAAAAAATTTTAACTTTTTTTGACATGGCCAGAAAATATTATTCACCTCATGACTCACAGTGAAAGGGTTGAGGATGATGTGGAAAATGTGTGTTTACCAGAGATATGCTAAAAAAAAGAAAAAATATTATATATCACATAAACTATATATCACATACAGTAAATCAGCAGACCAAAGAATGAAAAGTAGCTGAGCCAGTTTTATAATACCTTACTTCCTGCGAGGTGTCAGTTATATCAACAAATCCTGCCACCATCTTTTTTGACGAACAAAAGTTCTCAATATACAATACATGACTTCGACATACTGAGTTAAATAAATGAGTGGAACATTAAATCTTTGAATGCAATGTTATGTACTCTAAAGAACTTCGTATTCCATTGCAGCTATTTTCCTTCTTTTTTTTTCTGTTCAGAGATAATTACTTCAGCCAACAATTTATCCTCTTTTCAATTTCATTCTTGCTGCCCCAAGACAATTTTACTCAGCTTTTTTTTTCCTCTTTAATGGGAGGAATGATTACAGCATTCATTCACTACCAGTTGCTCTTCTGAACTGAATAAAATCATCAGGTAGCAGGATGAACACACACACAAACACACACACAAGAGCATCACTAGATTGAACGTCAAATGCTTTTGACTATTGTTTCTGCTGAGAATTTTGAACTTTGCATTTTATCACTGCTTGCATCGGATAATCTCATTCCACTCTGCAGCCACAGAAAGAAAAATAGTTTATGGCCACAGAAAAAAAAAAAAAATCCATATCTGCAACCACACAAAGAGAATCCATACGCATAGCTGCAGAACTTTATTAAAAAAAAAAAACATACACAGCCACAAGTTATAAAAAATAAAGCCAATGTTCAACTACCCCACGTGAGGAGTACACAGCTTTCATTAATAAATCCACACCATTTTATCCACCTTAAGAAACACACCCTAGCAATGGCAGAATGGCTCCATCAACCTCTTCAGTACATCACTCTTCTTTTAATTTACTTATTTAATATGGTGCTCCTTCAGTTCTTATCACCCATAGATCAACCTTTCTTGCTACAGGAGTTAAAATTTATGCAGTTACCTCTTTGCTAGACTTTTTTTTTTTTTAGTTTTTACTACTGACAATTAACTTTTTCATTCATTTTTTCCAACTTAAAAAGGGCATCTCGTAGCAAAAGGCTGAAAAGATTATGTAAGCACTGTCTGCAGATAACAACCCTTAGCACAGAGTAGCAGAAATGTAGAAATGGTATGGAAGGATAAAATGTTGGCATTCATGAAGAAGGGTGGCTTTGATTACTGATGACAGAGAGAGCAGCTTTGTTGTCACCCTTAGACTGAAGGACTGAATAATATACAGAAAGGTAAGTAGATAGGCAGGTGGGGAGACAGACAGACAGACCATACCATATTGTAGACAGACATTGGATATATCAATAAAAAAGCTCATGTATTTTTGTTGCAGCCACCCACGATAAACTAGTGGCTTAGAAGTCTGGCATCAGATACAGGGAGAGAGATTGGCAAAAAGATAGACAGACATAGCAGCAGATGTTCAGAAAGTGTACAGACCATAAGTGAGGCTGAGCTGTGACAGACCCTGGATAAACTCTGGCAATAGATAGATAGACAGATGGACAGACCGAAGAATATACATCAGCATAATATACATAGAACACACTGAATAAGTTAAACCCTGTCTTTTTTAACTCCCTCCATTGCCAGGATGTCATGTTTTTGGTTTATTCTCACTACCCCCAGGCAATTTTACTCAGCTTTGGAGACACTTTTGGAACTGGAGGGGTTAGATACAGCCTTAATCCCTTCTTGAGCAACAGGGGTGGGGCTGAAGATGCTTTCATGTGGTGGCACTGATATTACTGGATGGTGCAGCTGCCCAGGTATATAGATATCCTTTAGTTCCCTCCCTATCCCCGAAACAAGGATGGTGACTGAAAAAACAGTACTTTGGCCTGCAGTCCACTGGGTTCACATTCAGATAAGCCCAGGGTTAATACTACTTCTGCTGAACTGATGGGATTAAGTATGGCATTCACTAACTTCTTCAGTACTAGATAGGTTAGATATAGCCTTCACTAACCCTATCACAAACTAATCTTCTAATATGAACAGCACTGTCCCCTAATCAGAATTAAATTGCCTGGCAGGAGCAAGAATGACCTAAATCGGACGTCCTGGTGGCAAAGGAGTCAAGTGCTATATACAACCAGGGTGTGGATATTTCATCATATTAGACAAATATGACAACACTTACACAGTCCTCTTTATAAATCAGCCATGTGTTATAAATTATTACAACAATTGTTTGTCTATTTATATTTATTCTTTCACTCAACACTTTTAATTTTGGGGAAAGGACCGATCAGCTTATCCCAACCAATCAACTTAACTCCTATAAAATAATGATGCACTGTACTCTATGTTATTCTTGCTATTTTCCAGTTTTACTCAATTTAGTGAAGACCTTTTGTAGTGATCACTAAAAGCTACATCTAATCTCCAACTAAAAACTATCTCCTTAAGTAAATTAATTATACAACAGCAACAATAATAAAGAGACTGCCATATTGAAGTAGCTGACACCATGAATCAAAGGACATCTTGTTTATTTTTTCTTTCTATTGCCAGGTTAATTTTATTATAATCAAAAAAGATCTCTCAAAGTCAAAAGGGTTAATGAAAGACCTATGTAACTCCTCCATTTCAAAAAAATATCTCCCATGCTGAATAAATGAGACTTGATCACATAAATTAATGTGGCTAGATCTTTCCTATGTTGAATAAAAGGAGAGATTAATCACACTGAAGTAGTAAATGAAAACTGTAACTCCGATAGAAAAAAATAAAAATTATAATAATCTAAAGTAAATATCAATCTGGAGACAGCAAAAACAAATTATAGACCACAATGCATCATCATATTAAAGGTTTTCTATGCAATTTTTCCACAATTTACCACAAAACTAACATAAAAAAACTTCACCTTATAAAGAGGACTCAACTGTACATATATTCTCTGGCTTCCTCTTTATCTGGGGAGACAAAAACCTATAAAAATATACTGATAAAGAACTATTGGCCCTATTGTCAGAGCTGAGTGCCTTGAGGTGTGGACAGGCCCAAAGTTTTTATTGGCTAATTGCTGGTTTTAGAATATGACTGGCCTTTTTGTATCGTTGTTGAATGCACTCTGTAATGTGGGATACAGGCTAATCATACCTCACAATTATAGGTGTGCCATAAATGACTGTCTTTAAGGACTTGCTTACTACACTCTAATATGAGATGCTGGCCAATCACATTAATAATTACTCACTCTCCTCATCATCATCATTCTGACCTTGCCTATCTAACGACAATGAGGTAACAACATAAGTTCCATAAATGAACATCAAAAATCAAGGGCCTACTCACACCATGGCACACTCAGTTATAACACTATGGCCGTATATACTCTGTTAAATCATTTGGCATGTATACACACCTCCGTCCTCCTCTCCTCTCTCGTGTGGGTCACCTATAAATCTGACGGCGCATACACATACACACATACACCGATCAGAGGCTTTGGCTGTGTTCTCGTCAGTTTAGAAGGCTCCAAAGCACCTCTCCCTTACTGGTTTGCCCCTATACTGTATATAACAAACTAACGTTCTCTTTATACTGTGCTGTTTTTGCACACTACTTGCAACTCTTGCTAATTTATTTCTGTATACGACATACTAACTTTCCCTTTTGCACACTACCTGCACCTCGTCAATTTATTTTTGGACGTGGCATTCTAACTTTCTCGTTACTCTTTTTGCACACTCATTACACCTCGTATCAGTGTATTTCCGCACACGGCATATTAACACTCTCTTAATGTTTACAAATTGTACGGTACATTGATATTAAAAAGACGATCTATTACTATTCAGATTGCAGCCATTGATTCAGCCTTAATATGCACCAGCACACATTAATCAGGTTAATGTAACCTATTTAGATTGAATTTTCTATACAATTTATGTGCAAGCACTTTATCAATGGATCTGGAGTATTCAGGTGATGCATAAATCTGTCACCTTAATTAAAGGCCATCAACAGTATCATTCAGAACATTAATATCACCTACAGATGGAGTTAAGTATTAATTAGTCACACTTACTACAAAATTAGAGTTCACTGTCAACCACAACAAAATGCATGCAGACTCTTCTCGCACCTATATTCTTGCACAACACCAATGTTCAGCGACACACCACATATCTCTTCAATGATATAGGTTTAATAATGTACACGAGAGTATGACATGCAACAAACAAAGTAAATAAGTTTGATATTATACAAGAGAATATTATGATCAGCACTAATCAAAACAAAATGGAAGGGAAGATGTGCCAACCAGCCTGCTATGCCTGAGAGAACACAGCCACGTGTAGCACAGAACACAAAGACCAAGCACTGTGTTTTTACGACCCAGGCTGCCACAGATACACCCTTGACCCCAGTGGCTGTGGGAGGTGGGAAGGGTTGGGATGAGAGGTTGGAGAGAGAGTAAGTAGGAGGGATGAGGGGTGGGGGAGAGGGTGAGTTGGGGGATGAGGGGTAGGAGAGTGTGTGGAAGTTAGGATGAGGGAGAGGGCCAGTGGGGGGGATGATGGGTAGGGGAAAGGGTGAGTGCTGGGGAAAAGAGTATGAGGTAAAGGTAGTGGAAGAATGGGAATGAGAATGGAAATTAAAAAATTGAAAAATGGAAGGTGAAGGGTAGGGGAGAGAGCAAGAAGTTGGGTAGAGGTAATATGAGAATGGGAATATGGGAATAAGAATAATGGAATCAGAGAATGCATTTGGGATTATGAAGAAAGAAGTGACAGATGATGATGAAATTTTACAAGTGTGTGGTAAATTGGCAAAAAGTGAAGGAATGAAAAAGAGGGGTGGTTAGGAAGAAACAAAGCTTAGGGGAAGTAAGGTGTTCAACAATAAACAGTGACAGATGTTATTTGCGTGTGATGCTTAGAAAAGAGAGACAGAGACAGACAGATGAACACAGTTATATGGATAAATGTTAACTGTTATAAATGAAAGTAGTGGGGATGGTCATGCCAGGAGGATGAGGTGGAGAGATGGTGTGGGAGTTTGGTGGGTTAAATATACATTAGGTAGATATACAAGAAATAAAGCTAGAGTGGGTGGTCAGGGAGGGAGGATGAGGAAGAGGGGTGGTGCGGGGTTTGGTGGGGTTGGTGTTGGGGTCAGTTGAAGAGTACTGACTCAGGATCTTCACTCTCAAGCAGTTTGATGTGACGCAACACATCCTTCTTTGTGATGATACCCAGCAAACGCCTGAAGGATAAACAAACACAACAGAAAATTAAATTATCACCAGCATTGTCAACATTGTAGGACATCTGTAGAACAGAAAACCATCATCATTACCATAGTCATCAAAGTTAAAATGAGCCTGCAAAAAAAATTTGCAAAATACATCAGCAGCAAAAAAAATGAGGAAGACAGTCAAAATGGTAAATGGGCTCTATATAAAACTTGTAGCTATCTGTCTGGTAATGTAAATAACCTACATGACACTCACCACATAATTATTAGCATAATATTTTCTAAAACAACATACTACACAACATTAAATTTAAATAGTCATCCTCAACATCCTAATTCAAAGTGATATAGGGTTAGTAGCATCCAGAAATTTGAACACAAATAAATACATACTTGTTCATGCATTACCTTCAATATAAGTACAGGTGTAAGACAGTACCTGTACTGTTATGTCATCTTGGTTTTCAGTGCAAATACTGTACATATAAGAACTGGGTTGTCAGGAAGATAAAACTATGACAGCAGGAATAGGAGCAGAACTAGAAAGTTACATATTAAATTATTCATGCAATCATCATCATCATCATCATCATAAGGAAAGGGTGAGGTAGGATCCAGGAAAAAAATCAATCAACCCATCAAAATTATGCTACTTTTCCTGGAACCAGCCATGATAGAGAATATGTGAAAACTGTTAACTTGTCAGCATGGTGATGATGCACATTTACTGTCCAAAAGTTATGCAGATCTGCAAAGAATAGAGAATGTATTGAAAGGTTATAATACAATCATACCAACCTTCATAGTGCACCTCCCCCAGACAGATGGGATGGGTGGGATCCAGAAATTAACAACGGAAACTATAAAATTTGGATAATTATCAAAAGCCATGTAAAATGGGCAGCATAGCCATTCAGCCATCAATAAAGCCTTAATAATTCTAAACTCAACCACACATATAATGCCCCACACAATATGACTGAGCAGTTCTTACAAACACCTCTAGATTATAACTCTTCCATTCAATATGCATTAAAAAAAAAAAAAAGGGGGGGGGATGCAACTCTTATCACGTCTTCATACATACTTTTCTGTTTTCAGTTATCACCAATCCCTTGTTTCCTCACTATAGCTACATTTATCTCAATTTCTCATACACTCACTTACCATATCCAGTCGTACACCTCTCCAATGCACATACTCACTGATATGTACCTTTTTCACCAATTTATTCAGTACTGGTAACCTCATTTTATTTTCTCTCATATCACTGACTAACCCCAAGGCTGTGATATGCCTTTCAAAAGGTATCTATGGTGGTGCGCAGAAAGCGTTCTAAAACCTTGCCTAATTATTCACATTCTTTGCATTTCCTTATGACAAAATGCTTATTTATGATTCATGAGTGGTCATATGGATGGAAGAAAAATGAATGATGAATGAAACCTACCCATTGTGAGTAACCAGTGTCTGCCTTAGCCCCAGTTTGCGGAACATGTCCACAACGGTCTCCATGGGGGTCTGGTCCGTGATGGTGATGGGGGCCAGGTCCAGAATTTTACGCAGCCTTAGGGGCGGTGGACCCATCCACGGGGATGGAACCGATGCTGTAAACAACACTGTCGACTCTCCCACAATGCCTTCTGTGTTCTTTTTGGCCTGGTCTGGGGTGGAACACAGAACAAACATCACAAATAAAAAATGTAACACAGTACCTACTTATTACGAGCAACACCAGCATCCTATCTAATGTACTCTAGAACAATTAAGAGCATATGACCAACCTGTATCTAGTGATATTTCACTGCTAAACTTCCTGCTGCTTCTGGGAAATTTCAACCAATGTACAAGGCCATGTCATCTTTCAACCTAGAACATCTAAAACACTGAAGGCTGTATTGATGTCCCTTCAATATGAGTGGTTTTCCAAAGCTAAATAACTGCAGTAAACAGGAGAAAAAATATATACTAAATGATGTTAATATTCTGCAGTAAACAGGAGAAAAAAATACATACTAAAAGATGTTAACGTACTAATGGCAATGTTGAGATCTCTACGTGCCACAAACCCAACCAGGTACTGTGACTGTCGACTGACCACCACAGGGAAACCATTGTGATCCGTCTCCCTCAGTAACTGTTCTACATCTTCCAGGCTCATACTGTCCTGAGTTAGCACGTAGAAGGACTCACTCTTCCTGTAAATGCAATGAATAAGAAAACAAAGCAAACTGTACAATTCAATCTATGCTGTGTATATACAGTATTCCTTTTTCTTGTGGGGCCAAAGAAAATTATGTTATTCAAAGAATAAGAAAGCAGATTACACTACAGAGCTCCATCTATCTACATATCTGGTACACTCAAAGATTAAATATTGCTGTAATGTGTTACGAACAATTTTTACAAGTGGTCTTAATGCACTGTCGTATTTCCAAATATAATCTGCGAGTAAAAATTCTTAATCTAGCCTAAAATACTCGTACGCTCAGTTTTTGCTTTTTTAATGTCCACAATGCACTGTAGTACTTTTAACCTAGCATACCCACCTATGTAACATTAGTGTACAATATGGAAAAATATAATTATACTGTTATTTTTACGGATGCATTTTGTAAGAGACCTGCTGTACCGAATAAGATGGTTAACATCAATGCACAACATGTAAGAATATGTATTACTGTATACTGATGCATTTTACAAACAGAATAAAACAATAAAACCATCAACTGTACTTGTGAAAGTTTTCTAGGTACCACCATTATAATCCTACACCCACAGGAATCCTTAGTGGTCAAAAGCTTAACTCCAAAACTCACCTTGGCTTCATGACATCATTAGCGAGCGTAGTGTGACTGAACTCCTCCTTTGAATCGAGGAATGGGTAACCATTGAGTATGATGTGTGCGTCGTATATACCCTCCCGCCCAAATGCGTCACCAATCCACTTGCTGGCCATCACCGCAGCCATCAGTGGCACAATGTAACGAACACCGCCCGTCAGTTCAAACATTATTACTACCAGTGACACTGTGGGGAAAAGGGGAAGTGTTTGCTGAGGTTTACTTATATTCTGACATGTTACAGCAGCCCAATTTTCATCTGAAGGCAAACCCAGTGGACTGTAGGCTGAAGCTGCTCTTCTACAGTCCACTATCCCTTTTGGGGGGATATGAAAGGAGCTGAGGGATGTCTGTACAACTGGGCTGTGGAGCCACCCAGCTGTATCAGTGCCACCCAAGGAAGGCATCCCTCTCAAGCACTGATATTTTGACAGTTACAACAGCAATAAAAATAACAGTAAACAGTAACAATAACAGTTTAACAGTGACATCAAAAGCATATTTTTATCCAACACAAGTAGAAGGATACAAGAGACACTTCTCCCTTTGTCTTAACTGTAAGCTTCTTATTACACCTACATAAAATATCAGCTACAATCATTTTTATCACAATTTTTTGAACCTACAGACACTCCTAACTTTATACAGTATATTGGAAAAGAACAAGAAGGTTGAGAGGTAAAACATGCATAATTCTTGAATTTAACACTACTTTCACATCATTAAAATATAGGGGGCTTGCTTTTCCCTGCACAATACCTAGCTAATGAATAAAATCTTTCAACACAATCCCCCTCACATAACCACCCACCTGTCATGCGTGTCACTCCACCTAACACCGCCGCTGCCCCCACCATAGCATACAATCCTGGTGTGATACAGTTCTCGCCAGTACTGCATTCTCCAGCAAACACTGCCCAGTCCTGGTTGTGGCTGTGCAAGCAAGCAATGCATTAAGATCACTACAACGAGGACACAAGTTTTTTAACCTTATGCTGTCTAGGGTGGTGGTTCTCCATGTTTTGAGGCAATGCACCTCCTGGGGTCCACAGCTAATTATGAAAACCTGAAAAATAGTATAGGACAACCCAAATAACAATTATCACTGAGTACTGGGATTTCAGCCTGTCTAACCTACCTAGAACTTGCCATGAGCTAACTTCACATCAGGCTGAAATCCTTTATTTTGAAAGTAGTAGTTGTAGCAGTTGTAGCCCAGTGAACCACAGGCTGAGATTTCTCTGCAGTGGTCCCCGATCCCACTTCGGGGGATAGAGAGGGAACTGAGATGTATGTATAACTGGGCTGCAGAGCTGTCCACTGTATCAGTTCCACCATCTGAAGGCATCCCTTTCAAGCATCAACACATCAGTAAAGTCGTTTATCATATTCCCACAATTTTAAAAATGTTAATTACTTATAATTACATACCAGTAATGTTGGCGGCCTATAGCTAAAGCTTAAGGGGATATTTTCATTAATTAACTTAGGGGGAATCTTAAAATAATGACCGTCTGGGGTTCACAACACATACAATATCTTCATAATGATCCTTAATTTACAGACTTCAAACCAAAAGACAGACACCAGAAACAAACAGGTACAATAAAATACATACTGAACACTATACTTACTATGCTAACTGCTCCATACCAATGCCCACGAGGCGTCCAATGATGGCGCCCATGGCTAGAGAGGGGATGAACAGTCCACATGGCACCTTCAGCCCAAACGTAAACACCGTCACCACGCACTGACACACATAAATGTGGGAATTAATATTGTGTACAATACTGGATGAGGAGGACAAGGTTTCAGTCATCATCATCATCTGCAACTCTTTTCCCATCTATGTAGGGAGGGGATGAAGCAGGGTCTAAGGAGCAACAAAAAAATGGACTGAAGGAAAACTGTTTCAGAGGTGTATAAAAATAATTGTGTGGCAGAATATTTTCTTACATAAAATTCAGATAAAATAATAATGATGGAGTTTCTGTGATGCAGAAAAACAAAGCATCAGTCACATTTAAACAATTCATGTGTTCTACTGTTACCCTGATCTATGTAAGCCATCTGAGTCACCTAAAGGTAGTATTAAATCATGTGTTTTTTTTTTTTTTTTTTTTTAATGCATGGAAGAAGGAACCAAAGGCCATGGGCCTGCATACTGTTCCTTCCAAGAAAAAGCAAAAACATTACAAAAGAGAGCCAAATTCAAGATCCGTTCAATTCGAGATGCCTGGACACACTGCGTTTGAAAGACTGGAGATCATAGGAAGTAGGAAATACAGACATAGGAAGACAGTTCCAGAGTTGACCAGTTGTATAAATAAAAGACTGGGAGTAACGGTTAACTCTTGCATTAGAGAGTTGGACAGAAAAGGGATGAGAGTTTGTTGCTAGACGGGTACTACGTGCCCGTCGTAGAGGTGGGGGGATGCAAGCAGACAGTTCAGAGGAACAGTGACCATTGAAGTAGCGATAGAAGAGAGATAAAGATGCAACAGTGCGGCGAAGAGACAAAGGTTGAAGGGAATCAGAAAGAGGAGGAGAGTTAATGAGACGAAAAGCCTTTGACTCCACCCTATTGAGAAGAGCTGCATATGGAGAGCCTCCCCACACATGAGAGTTGTACTCCATACACGGGTGAATAAAACCCGTGTACAAGGTCAACAACTGTGCAGGGGTAAAGAAAGTTCGGAATCGGCTTAGCACACCTAATCTCTTGGAAGAAGATTTCACAAGAAATGTAATATGTTCTTTCCAAGACAAATCCTGAGAGAATGAAACCCCAAGCATGTTCAAGGATGATGCAGGACATAATTGTTCATTATTAAACATTAGTGGGTAATCCTGAGGAAGATTTTGTCGGGTTGATATGTGTAAAAACTGAGTTTTTGATGCATTGAAAATAACAAGATTATTTTTACCCCAATCAGAGATACGAGCCAAATCAGACATTAGGTGTGCCATAGCCTCATCCCTTTTTTGTTGAAGTAACTGCTGAGATGGACGTTGCGGGAACCGAATGGAAAGGTGAAGGGTGGAATCATCAGCATATGAGTGGATAGGGTTAGATGTACAGCTTAGAAGGTCATTGATGAATAAAAGGAAGAGAGTAGGTGATAGGACAGAACCCTGAGGAACACCACTGTTGATAGGTCTAGAAGAGGAACGATGGCCGTCTACAACAGCAGCTATAGAACGACCAGAAAGGAAGCTAGAGATGAAGGCACAGATAGAAGGATAGAAACCGTAGGAGGGCAGTTTGGAAATTAAAGATTTGTGCCAGACTCGATCGAAAGCCTTTGAGATGTCAAGTGCAATGACAAAGCTTTCGCCAAAGTCCCGAAGGGAGGATGACCAAGAGTCTGAAAGGTAGGTGAGAAGATCGCCAGTGGAGCGTCCCTGACGGAACCCATACTGACGATCAGAAAGAAGGTTGTGACAGGAAAGGTGCTTTAAAATTTTTCTGTTAAGAATTGACTCGAAAACTTTTGATACGCAGGATGTTAAAGCAATTGGACGATAGTTAGAGGGTTGGGAATGGTCACCCTTCTTTGGGACTGGCTGAATGAGAGCAAACTTCCAGCAAGANGTAGGGTGCTGTACAAGCTGCTCTAGGTCATTAAGGATAGAAAAGATGTAGGCTTGTTCACCAGGTGCATCAGTTAAAGGAGAGGAGAGCCAAAGGTGGTGGTGAACATTGAAATCTCCTAGAATGGAGATTTCAGAGAAAGGAGAAATGGATAGAATGTGTTCCATCGTAGAAGTAAGATAGTCAAAGAATTTTTGATAGTCAGTAGAATTGGGAGATAAGTAAACAGCACAGATATATTTAGTCAGAGAATGACAGGAAAGCCGAAGCCAGAGAGCAGAGAATTCAGAAGAATCAAGTTCAGGAACACGAGAGCAAGATAGATCGTTGCGAACGTATACGCAACAGCCACCTTTGGCTTTGAAACGAGAATAGAGAAAGTAGGAGGATACAGAAAAGGGTTTGCTGTCAGTTGCCTCAGACAGCTGAGTCTCAGTGAGAAAGAGAAGGTGAGGTTTAGAGGAGAAGAGGTGGTGGATGGCAGTTGCCTCACCGCCTACAAAACTAACACTCGAGAGATCTTTTCACCCAGTTTTCAACCTCCAATCTTCCCATATGTTCATACCATTTCAATCTCCTCTATGTATCACACACACACCTATATTCATACATTACTCAATTTTCATCAAGCAGTCTAACCATACACCCAAACCTCCTCAATCTCCCCTAACACATCACATCACCAATGCCTTCAATTCCCAGGAATGTCTCCGCTTCTCATTTGCATTGAACATCCTTCTAGCCATCTTTCTCTCTGCACACTCAAACTTACATGTGTCCTCCAGCTCAATTTTCACTTCCATAAAGTATTACACTTTTCACACATGCTGCATAAAATTTTCCCTTGGTGTAAGTGAAAATTCACCTCAATGTCAAGAGATTGCAATCCCCAGAACTATTTCCACCCAATAAACCTTAGCAATGAAGATAACTTCATCTCCCTTATTCAATGCAGAGCATGTCACCAAAATAACAAGTCTGCTCTGTTGTTGCTGCTGCTGTTACTGTTATTGTTGTCACTCCACATTCATCTGGCTGTGAACCTGTTGGACTTGTCTGAAGATCCAATTTCAGAGAACAGGGAAGGAACTGCAGAATGTTTTTTATTTTTTATATATCTGGGCAGTGGATCTGCTGGGTTATTTAAAGGCCACCACATGAAGACATCCTCCTCCAGGACCTTCTACTTTTGGGATCCATGAAAGAATTTTGCTATCTGGGTGTCATGATCTGTGCTGTAGGAGTAGCTTAAGCTATCCCCACTGTTAGGGTTAAGAATCTACCTTAAATATGAGTGCCAGAGCCAGAAGCCACACAGCCTGCAGCACACCGGGCCCAGCCGCTGCAATCTCAATGGCCGTGTTGGCACTGGTGAAGTTGCGTTGGTAGTCACTGTGCCGAGAGATCAAAACATCGTAACTATCCAAGTTATCGAAGTCTCGCTGGTAGAAACTGCATGAAGAGAACAAAACATTTTAAGAAGAAAGACCTGTCTTAATCTTTCCACTTTGGTTGGTGTCTCCTAGTTAAATAAAATCATCTAACATGTAACTGGGAGCTATGGTAACAGTGTGATATCAAAACAATATACAGAGTGTCCTGGGATTTGATGTAGTAATTTCAGGTGTTTTGTAGGATAACACTGACTAAAAAATGCATACAGTATCAACATGAACTGAATTCTCAAAAGTTACAGAGATACAATTACTGATGGCCTTACTTTTGGGAAGAAGATGGATGGCTGAACCACCATCAACCCAGGGATGTACTACCATTAAAGTGAAGTGTGGCTACAAGTTTACATACAATCATCAATTTCTGGTGCTACCATTACAGTCATTAACCACTTAACCGCGGGCCATCACTTTCGTGATGCTCGGTGGCGATGGCTCAAGCCATGGGCCATCAGCTGGGTGCCTCTGTTTTCTTTTTAATTAGCCAGGGCCTTCAAAATATACATATATATGAAAAAATGTAGGAGAGTCCTGAGTGCTATTTATATCACTCAGGCTAGTATGGGCCTATATTTTATAAAAATAAGTCAGAGCGCGAATTGCCACCGGCTGGAAGTGCCAGGACTGCCTCACGCAACCCTGCAGTTTAGGGGTTAATACTACAACACTCATCTACAACTGTCACTGTTCAGAATTCATCAAAAACACAAATATATACCTTATGTTTAATATGTGGCTGAATGGATGGCATAAATATATTTACTATAGCTAGATATTGTTATTGGTATTTTTAAAAAGTACATTCAACCCCCATGTTAAGAACTTTCACCTCTCCCAATATATATGAAAAACTGTAATCATCTTCTTCATCATCATAATCACATCTTTTTCCACCTAACGATGGGGTGAGGTAAACAAAATAAAAAAAAATGGCCTTACCACAGGCTATCATTATTGGCAACCCCACACTGTGAAAAGAGGAGGTAGATGAGGTTTGATGTGTTGATGCGTGTATATGGGTTGGGATAGGCAAAAAGTGCAGTAAGGAGAGTGACCACCACCACCTCAAGCCTTGGGTACTGCCCCAGCAACGATGTCTTGCGGTAACGACACCACTTGATGTTTAGTTTGATGAATAGCGTACCAATCATACCCTGGTGAAAGAAAATGATGCAAAATTATATAAAGTAACCAGCTGAGACAGACTGTGCACAGCAATGGGACCTGAAAATAAACAAATGTAAATAACCAGACAAGATATACAGCAAATGGTAACTGGCAAAAACTGATGCATAGAGCCCTGATTATTGTATATCCAGGTGGAGAACAGACAAAGGCACATTAAGTAACCTGGTGAAAGAAACTTACATAATGACATCACCTGCATGACAAAAATATATAATGAAAAGTATGCCAATCATGCCCTGACTGCATTGGGTTAAATAATGTACACCATATTGCATATGCACTGATTCAACTGGCTTGCACACTCCTGGCATAAATGAGATGCTCTGTGTCTAACTCTACCAAGGAACTCACATGTAACATTAACTTACCCCTATAACCCCCAATAATATGAAGGGCAAGAGCTCAATAAAGATCCAAGGCTTGTTGTACTCCACATAGAACAAGACCAAGTGCTCATTTCCAAAGGGGTTGATTGATCGCAACACAAATGCTGCAACCAAGGCAGCAAAGAACGACCGCCACAGAGTCTTCAGCGGGAAGTAATACGAGGCCTGAAATGTGGATTTTAGGGTGCTTAGATGATGAGTGGGACTACTGAGACTGTTATGGTCATTGTTGTTATTATTATCCATCTATCTGTCTGCCTGTCTCTGTCTCTCTCTAGGATAGTTGGTGAGTGGGATTTTTGGTAATTTTACTGTACAGCCATTGTTACAAATATAATTATCATTATCAACCAGCACTATCATTCCCTCTATCCCTCTTTCTCACACCAGATTCTCCCTCCTTCACTGATTTCACTTTCATCCCCCACCCCCTCTCAGTATCATTCTCCCTTTCCCTCAAACCATAGTCTCTCTCCTCCAGTGACTTCATGCCCCCCTCTCTCTCACCTCCTCCAGACTGAATAGCACACCACCAATGGGTGCCCCAAAGGCCACAGACACGCCAACTGCAGCTGCTGCTGACAGAATCTCCCTCTTTTTGGCCTCGTTGCGACCATATTTTGGGAACAGGTATGAAAAGATGTTGCCTGTGGGAAGCAAGGAATAAATTAAATAAAGCAGTGAGGAGGGAACATAAAACCCATCTCCTACCCAAAATCTGCAGAAATACTAGCAGGTGCAGTTGGTATGTAGTAAGATATAAAGACATACAGCCACATTTACAGCAATTATTCTATCATAAAATATCAGGAATTAAAGTCAAGGAAGAATGTATAGTCAGGGGTATTCACAGTACCAGTTACAACTCCAGGCTCATGTAAACATGACTCTGGTGAACTGCAGGCCAAAACTACCCTTCTTCTGCAATCCACCATCTTTCCTTCAGGGGACAGGAGGAGAGTTGAGGGGCATTTGTTGTATAAGGGAGCTCCAACACAGTAAAAAAGCAAATTAATAAACAATATATCATACTAACCAATACAACATGCAACATGAACGAGAGGGCCTTCCTTTCCTAGTGAAAGCCCAGCCGACACTGCCAATATCATGCCTAGTGACTTGATAAGCAGCGTCCACTTGCCCAGGTAACCTCTGATGATGAACCCACTAAGGATGGTCTTGATCTGTATACAAAAACAGGTACATCAGAAGGGGCTGTAAATCACCACATCATCAACATAAAATTAACAAAGCTAACACTGATACAACTGAATGAATGACAACTATACTGAGTCTACACAAAACACAGTCCACAATTTATGAGTGGTTGATCCAAGAGACATTAACAGACAAATAAAAAAAAAATAAAAGCTTAATATGCCTCTTATACACTTTATCTTCAAACAATTTGCATAAAACATGGGTCAAGCTGAATAAAATCTGACACTTAGTACAGGAGGTGGGCCAAAACTTTAAAGTCCTCACCTCCGGGATACCAGAGCCACAAGCGTATGGTGCAAACATCATAACAAGTGATGCAGCAAGAGCAGCGAAGAGGAGGGACCACAGGATGTAGAAGATGTAAGAGATTATGTATGCACCGGCACCATCTGGGGCATGACCAAATACCTCTGGCCACGAAAACCACTGCAGGGGGAGGTAAGGGAATTATCAGTGTAAATTAGATAAAATACTGCAAAACTTAATACTTCTAATACCTTACCTAAAGCTGCTTTTTCTTTAATATGTTGCTCAAAATATAACAATCCATTAACTGTTACGAGATACTTCTTATCACTCACACTAAACTGCTATCAAGTCAAACAAGAGTACTGTATCTTACTTTTGATCTTGCTACTCTTCACATGCACCAGAAGTATACTGGTATCCTACCATGTGTGCTCTACATGCTAACTGTTTACATAATAAAGTGTGGAGAGCCTGTAAATTAACCAAGCATAATACACAGATGTAACAGAATAGCCTATCACTACTGTCTTCAGTAAACAGGCTACACAGACCCAAAATGGCGAAAGAGTTATTGTATATGGAAAAATGGTATAAAATGGCAGATGGAAATAGAAGGTCCTTACATTTGAGCAGTTATCCCGGTCATAGAAGGTTTCGTTTGATGACCAGCAGCACTGTTCCTGATTGAACCAAAATGCCTCTGGGCAGATGCCAAACCTCAGGTCAGACATCCAGCTTGCACCAATATCGATTGTTCCTGCCACCGCACCTGAAGAAACACATCATCACCATATTCTTAAACCAATACCAACATCAACTTAATCTTACTGTCATCATAATCTTAATTCACCATCATTACACTTGCATCACCACCCCAACCAAACACACACCTACCCTAACTAAGCATCATGTCTGCTCCTGACATTCCATGATGCTGTCTTTCCTTCTTTTTGTTTATCTACATACGTTACCTATCTATCTATCTACCTATCCACCCACCGACAAACCCCATGCTTCTCGACGATATGGCAGTGGTACATGCAATGCTATGCCATTTCTCTCTTAACATTGCCCTCTCACTGTTCTTTCCCTCTCTACCTCTTCCTTCCTCTCCTACCTCTCTTCATCTGTCTCTAACCTAGCTCCCTTTCTCCTACACTCTCAGTCTCTCCAAGTCCCTTTCCTCCTCTTTCTCTCATACTTACCAGCAGAAACTCCAACCATAAATACACAGAGCCACCCAGACCAAGCATCGTGCCCACTCTTAACCCAGTCCCAGATGCTTTCCTCGCGTTTTTTTATGATGTGGCGGTGGCGCATGCGATCCCGCGCCACGTCTCGTTGCCAGTCAATGGTGTGGAAGTCGTCATACTGACCGATGCCTGGAAACTCCTGCTCCTCCGAGTCCAGGATGTTGGTGCCCACTGTGGTAGAGAAGAGAAGGGAAGAGAAAGGAAGGAGGGAAGGGGAGGGGGGGAAGAACAGAATGGAAGGAGGAAGAGGGGAATAAAAAGAGGAAGGGAGAAAGAGGAAATAGGGGGTGGAAAGGATGGAAGAGGAAAAAAAACAAAATTAGAAGTGGAGATAGCAAGTATCAGCTGACTTAAAGTATGCTTGACATCATACTGAACATGTCTATATCTGTAATCACAGCAAAAAAAAAAAAAAACACACCTAAAAATAGAGCTTCTGAAGTTATGCCATATATTTATATAAGCTGATATCCAACACGAGATATCCCGAACGCTTCCGTGTATTTACGAAAGCGCTCGGGATATCTCGTGTTTCCTTTTCCTTGTGGATATCAGCATATCTGTGAATCACGTGTTATTAAGTGATTTAATTGAATATATATATATATATATATATATATATATGAAACATTAATTCCTCACATAGCAAAGATGTGCTTATTTTTTTTTTATCTACCAGCCTTGAAAAACTTTTCATCTACCATGGAATTCTTTAATTTCTGAGTAGGAATAAGTATTATCACTTTCAAAGAGTTAATGAAGCTTGTTTCTAACCCCTTCCTGATATTACACCTATCTTTATTCTTAGCTGTGTAAATTATCTGATGGTAACAAGAATAAAAAGTGATATACATGAAGGGGTTCATTACAACTGTGTCAATACTGATGTATAATCCCACCAATAATGCTAAATGAGGAATTTTTGTATTAACTCCCAACATGAGAAATCACCAGGATCAATAATACAGCAACCTGTTTAAGAATCGGACATTAATCCTTATTGCAATACTGTATCTCTTCCATTTTTTCTTGTTACTGTCTAACCATTTTACTCTACATGGGAGAGCTCCCTCATGATGAAGGGGCTAAAGAGGGCTAACTAACCCTCTAACTCAAAGTCTCTGAAGCTTAATAAAATCATCAGGAAGTGGGAAGAGTAAAATATGATATCACAATAATAAACAGATTAAATCAACAAGCTGACAATACAATATGTAAGCATTACCATTTATTCAAAAGTGTTAATTAAGGGATAACTGTTTCACCTACCACCATCAACAAATCAACATTATCAACCTTTGCACCACACACACACACATCTGCAAAGTTTGGCTATCTTTACCTTGTTTTCCTTTTTTAATAAAAGGATACTTTTAAAAAAGTGAAAAATTACAACCTTTCATTTGCAAATTGATACTAAAATCACCTCTGTGGCTTTAGTGATTATGCTACTGCAACAAGTTCAAATCCAGTAATTTTCATCCATTTTGCAGCAAAAAAAAATAGAGGCCAATTGGTCTCTGAGACCTAGCAGTGCCAGTACAGGCTACCCTCACTACTCAGTAGCTCTGCCAATACTGAGTGACATAAAAGGAAAGATTTGGTATACAGCAGACCTCAAGAAAATGTTATGAAATCGGGGAAAATAGTGCAAACCTGAGAATGTCCCTCCAGGTGCAAGGGTTAATAAATTTCAATTAATAACTCAAACTAAACACATTTTCCATATGGCAGGTAAACTTAATCACTTTTTAGCAAAATATCAACATTTGTATTGCATTTCACTTTGAATTTTCAAGCTACAAATATTTCCCACACAGTAGATACAATCATTTCCCAAAAGTAAATTCCTTTTTCAATTAGGACATATTACAGGATCAACAAGGAGTGACAAACTCATTTTCAAAGCCACATCATCATCATCAACAGCAGCAGCAGAAGCATGACCCAAAGGCCCGCATCATTGCTCTGCTCTTTGAAGAACCATCACCATCATCATAACAGCCTTTACTACATCAAACCTAAAATCAACATTAACATCAAAGAAAAAAAAATCCCACATAACAGCTTTCGAGATCCTCATCATAACAAATCCCCACATCATCATCAACATCATAAGCAAACTTCCCACATTACAGTTCAACTCTTTGGTCTTACTGAGAACATCAACCGATGGAGAAAGAAGGTTCGAAGTACTGTCTCCTTCTCCTTCCTCATATACTGTGGGAGGTACAAGGATGCTTACAACACAAATGCTAGGTGTCAAGTCACCACATTCCTCCGCCAATACATACATTCTTCAAGCTGTGCAAATCTTGACTTTTGGAAATTCAACCTTATAGAAACATCTTTTATTTTGTGCTTTTCTTTATTGATATCTTTAAAATGAGTACCTTGTTTAGATTTACTGCTACAGTGTGTACAGTAGATTTATTTCTATAGTGTGTATGCCATGTATTTTAGCAATTATTCAAATGTAAACAGTAACTGGTCCTCTCCATAAGAAACTGGTTTCAAGAATTTGTTTGTGATGTTAAAAAGTTGTAAGTCCAAGCACCATCTTGCCCATGACCAAATATGCACAAAACACTGATAAAAATATTATAAACATTGAGAAACTGAATTGCCACTGTCAGTCCTACTACTCCAAGTAAGTTATTACAGTATGTAGGAAAGTTTAAATATTATATCCCTTTGAAACATTTTATACTAATCCAGAAATCAGTAACATCCACTGTTACAGGAATAAGTGGTATATTGTACTTAAGACTAAAGTGCAGGTTGTGTAAGAACAAGAAGTGTTTTAAAGCTTACATCCAGAAAAACTTTACTCAAGAGGAGAAAGTGGTGGCTATAAGTGCACAAATGAACAGTATACAAAGTGAGGAGAGAAAAAGAGTGAATCAGTGACTTGGTACCACATTCTCGTGTGCAGGAGGTTCCCTAGCACCTCTTTCTTACCAATTTATTTCTGCATACTGACCACTAATACACGTGTCCATACAAGCCTGCTGGGTTTACAAAAATTTCATCCTCATCTCCAACACCTTGCTCTCTTCTGGACCTCCCCAAAAGGAATGTCCATGACAGAAATGCCTTCAGGCTACCTTATCTTCACACACCTCTCTCACAGTCTCAAACATGCCTCTTCCATCTCTTTCACCAAGATAATGCTCCACTATTTTCTTCCACACCACATAAGGTGTCCCTCTACCATACTGTGATGCATTTTTTCCATTTGACTGAGTTACCTCCTTAATACTGCAATTCAGCATGTTAAACCACTTACAGCAAATAAATTTCTGTAAACCCATTAGGACTGCAGACACCTTGTGCTAATATAACTTTAACCACTTTATTACAATGATTTTCTCTCTCTCTCTCTCTCTTTTAGCATTTTCAGATTATTTCATTCATATCCAAAGAGACTTTTCAAATAAGAAGGGTTAGATATAGCTTTCATTTACCCCATCACTATTATCAGTGTTTCTCATGCTGAATGAAACCATCTGGCAGTACTATAAAAAAAAAATTTAAAAAAAACTAAGACCAATGTAGCACTGAGGTATGATGCAAGTGTCAAGATGCGTGGGGTGGATAAGTGCTTTTGGAGTAACATACAGTAACACCTGACAGTATTTGTTCTACCCTGACAAGGAACCCTAATGCATTTCAAAGTTCAGGTGATGGCCCAGTGTACTCACACAAGAAGGTCAGTTTTATTTGTGACCATGTACTCATTCCTATCTCAAAACACAGGCTCACTTTTATGCAACCAAGACTTAGTACAGTATACAATTTGTGAGAAGGGCCCAGTCCAGTCAGGGGAAAAACCAACTACACCTGTATGTTTGTCAAAAAAAAAAAAAAATGTGGTGCAATCCTACCAAGTATTTGATTGGAGCTGTGAAAAGTAAAACAAGAAAAATAATAGCAGTACAGATGTGAGATGTAAACAAAATACAGTAATACCATTTTTTTTTTTAGCTGGAAGAAGTAAAATGCTACTAAAAAGGAGAGTACTGACTACAAGCAAATGATGTGCTCTCTAACTCATTTTACACTTGCTCTCACTGAACAATTTTTATTCAGCTCGGGGGAAACTTTTCACAGTGAAGGGGTATGATGCAGTCTCCATTAACCCCTCTGCTACTGAATGTTTCCCCAAAGCCAAAGAAATCACCTCAGGGTACCAAACTATAGAAAGGTGTCATTGTACTGAAGAGGTAAATTTAAATATGAGAACTAAGATGTAACAGGCAACTCTACATCAAACTACAGGATGATATACAGGTATATAAGTAATGCAAGGGATAGTATGGAACTCAAACCAGGTTATAAAAGAAATAACAAGTCCTTGTTGTAGGTTCCCTTTTTTTGAGAGAATATTAATATACGATGTTTACCATAAATTAAGGAACAAGTACAAAATCACTACACAGATGCAAAAACTTCAGTGGCCTAATATGGGGCTTCACTAAAGTTGCTTAAGTCTATGGGAAAGAAACTTCATTATAAAAATAAATCACTGAGTGACAGGCGCACAGGGCTTCTACCACTGATGAACCCATATCTAAGAACTGTCTTTTAAAGGCCCACTAATGACTGAAAACAGTTGTTTACACTGTAAAATATATCTCTAACTTATATCAGCCCTGCCTGCACCATCCTATATAAACACAACCACCCAAGCACGAACCTATACACTGATTAGCATAACTGTAGATAAGGTGTGGGCATACGAGTGCTGATATAGATAAATATTACCAGATAAGTATCTTGGGTTATCAGGATATTGATAAATACACTTGTACTGTAAGCCTAGGTGTGTGATATGAGACTAGAGGTTAAACAGGAAATGCCTCGGCTATTACATTTGACGTATCTCGACATTTAAGGACCACCCCAAACATATATACAGTTTACAAACATACATATGATACACATACACATACACATTCTCTCTCCCTCTCTCATACATTTCTGATGGGGCTCTAATTATAAAATACAGCAATCTAAGAAATAAGTAGCAGTCTGAGGGGAATTCTACATTCCACTTAGAGTAGCACAGTATTCTCGTTGGTTCAGGGGGTTCACAAGCACTTCTTCCTTACTAGCATATTTCTGATCATTCATTACTGTTATTTACTTCTGTGCTATCTAAGTCATCTACATGAATATTTAAAACTTATAAATACCACTTAACTGGAGGACTCTTAGGGTATTCATCCCCAACAAACTATAAGTGTACTAAATACAGAAAAACACAGTACAGTAATTTGAACTGTGAAGGAAGAGGTGCTATGCCACCTTGTAAAGTAGTCAGAATATGGTCCCTTGTCATTACACAATGCAAAAGCATACCAAAGACAGCCCTAATACTCAATCACAAACAAAGAAAAAGCCCAAGCCAGATTAGAAAATGCTAAAAAAAAAAAAAAACTCAGGCACAAAAGACGATGAAACAAAGCCAGATTCCAACTCAAGCATATTCCAAGCCAAAATCAAGGAAAATTCAAGCATAAATACAGATGGTCATACTTTTGTAACCTTATGAGGCTTTCTGGCACATCTGTCTTTTTGCTGTGGCCCCAGGTTCATCTGAATGTGAACCCGGTGGACAGCAGGCTGCCCTCCCCACTTTTTTTGTGCCAGGAATAAACACGAATAGGCAAGAAGCCCACATAATTGTTCCCTCCAAGAAATTAAAACGGAGTCAAATTCAAGATCCGTTCATTTTGAGATGCTGCTGTCCACCATCCTTCATTCAGGGGATAGGGAAGGGACTGAGGGGTGTCTGGAGCACAGTTATACTGGCACCACCACATGAAGGTACCCGTCTCCAAGACTGACTATGTGAGAATTATATGCCATTAGTACGAATAAACTGATTCAAAAAGGTGCATAAAGGCCTCCTAAGGATTAAAAATACAAACCAGATATACCCAAACACACACAAGCCAAACTCAAGCAGGTGGGAGGATAAGGAATGGGGTGGTAAACTATACAGAGACGATGCTGACTACCAACTTACCCGAACCACCGGCAAATGACACGTAACCTAGGCGTGTTGGCGATGTTGGTAGTGGTGGAAGGGATGTTGGCAGGGTGTAGGTGGGCAAGGTGGTGGTGGTGGTGGTGGTGGTATTGGAAGGGAGGAGTTTGGGTTATTGTAAGAATGGGAAGGAAAGAAAACAGGCAGGTAGATTATGGAGAAATTAATTTACAAAAAGACAGTTTGCAGGAGAGTAAAAAGCAATTAATACAGTGATAATTATTGGAAGACAGTGGAAGAAGAGAATAGTTTGGGGAAAAAAGAAAAAAAGTGGCAGGACAGAATAAGGCATGTTAATAAAATGGCAAGGGAACAGAAAGTAATTACGAGAGGTTTAGAAAAGTGTTGGCAGTGCAGTGATTTAAAGGAAGAGAGTGTGGGATAAAGGAATATTGGAGTAATTTGGGATAACAGGACATTGGGAAAAATATTTGTGGTATGGTAAATTTCACAGAGGAATGGTTTGTAAGAAAGTTAGGAGGATAAAGGATTAAGAAGTAAGGTAATAAAGACATGGCAAAACAATATAAAGAAAAAAAAAGGTGGAGGAGAGGAGGAATTGGGGAAGAAGGAAGGAATGGAATAAGAGGTTCAGGGAGGGAGGAAGGGAGGGAAACATAAGAAAAAGTCAGCAAGAGATGGTAGAAGTGAGGGGATGAGGAAGGATATGATTGGTGAGAGAAGTGGGTGAGGAAGGGAGAGGATTGAAGGGTGGGAAAGGAAGAGTATAGTTGAGGAGGAGGAGGAGGAGGAGGAGGAGGAGGAGGAGG
>JAGKTI010001137.1:84801-96205 GCA_018397915.1 Birgus latro
TTTTGTGGTATCAACGTGGACTACAGTATATCAGTGTAGTTCAAATCAGGGTACCCTTACCATATATATATATATATATATATATAATTATATTACTCGTTTTACTCTTTTTACTGACTCTAAATCTTTTAATCTATTTACTGACTTTATTCTTTACTTTTACTATTTTTACTTGAACTTGGCCTAAAATTGCCATCTCTCCATCTTGAATGCTGAGCTATAACGACATAAACACTAGGCTATGTGCTAATCACAAAGAAGTGCTAAGGTACGGAAAGGATGTACAGCCGTAGTACTTGTCATTAAACTAGGTGAAAAAAGCTGCAATGGGACGAAAATCTGGGCCAAAAAAATGTGATTTTTTAAAAGATTATTTGACGTGAATCACAAAAAACTATATATAAATGAATCCTGAAGAAAATAAAATACGATAGAAAAGTAAGAGGACTATGGATGATGGTAAGGAAGGAATAGGAGAAAGGGGATAGAGAGACAAGATGCTGGGAAGGAGGAAAGAAGGGATGGAGGGAAAGAAATGAGACCAGGAGGGAAGGAAGGTGGGATGGAAGTAGGTCAGAGGATGGGAAGGAAGGAGTGAGGGAGGGACGAGGTTAAAGTAACAGAGTATAGTCGTTCTGCAGGGTTAAGGAAGGGTGGGGATGACTCCACGTGACTGACACACTATATCCCTGGCCAGCATCCATCTCTCTCTCTCTATCATATCGATATTCTCTTTTATTCCATCCTCGAACTCTACGTTCCCCTTGAGGGCCTAGTATGTCAGTCCGTATAACATCTCTTCTCATGCCCTTCTTTTCCTACCTGTCCTCCCCCCCCCTCTCTCTGTAAACATTCTCTTCCCCCCTCGCGCCGCCTCTCGTTCACTCTCTCACTCTCTCTCATATGCTCCTATATAATAACCATCACCCTGTCAAATGTACATTCTAATCGAAATAGCTATTTTCACTCCTTCAGTCCCACGACATTTTTATATATTTGCTGTCAAAAAATTTCGTCTTCAGATTTACATTTTGACCATGGGGGGGGGGGTGATATGGCCTTCTCACCCCTTAGACCTATGTATTTGAGGAAGGTCACTCTCAAAATTATATTAAATCTGAAAAAAACAAGAGTAAGTATTCATAACATTAAAATTAACTCTGATAAAAGCAGGATTACGTATACATAACATTCTTTGACTTAAATGCTTAGCCTACATCCTAACACTCGCCAGTCTGGAGATACGAAGATGTAGTGATAAAATGCTCCCTTATGAATATTTAGACTTCCGACATAGGCTCCCCACCTGAGGAGCTGGAGAATGGAACAGTTCCTTCAAAATGCTCACTGGAAAACGCTACAAATCCCTGTCAGCACGAAGGAGTGTTGAAACTGGAGCACTGAAAGGATGTATTGTTGGCGTGTACTTTGGCCTACCTGTTCAGTGCCATGTCAAAGCGTTGAAACGTAGACGAAACATTCCGAGATAAGAACGCTGCCGTTTACACACTCACTCACCAAGGTCCAACTCAACACTGACAACACGAGGATCTGCCGTAGCGTAGCCAGTTCAAAATTCGTAAGTACCATTGAACTTGCCCTAGAATAAGGCAAAAATATCATTCACTACATAAAACGAATTTGCCAGTAAAATAGCCAAAGTCTCCACAATACTGCTGATGATGAGTAAAAACAGCTAATGCTGACGCTAAATTATAGTAGAAAAATCTTTAGCTCTAGCAAGAAATCCTCTAACTTGGCAACTCTGCTTCCTCGCCACTCTTCCCTCCCCGTGCCCGCGCGTTCCGCTTCTCGAATTTCTTCAGGTGTTCCTGTTAATGTGCATTATGGAGCCGCATTTAATTTGCGTATCAAATTAACATGCGTGTACTCCAAGCTTCGTACATACAGCAAGCTCTGACCTTTCAAAGTAGGGAAACAATAAGTTAGACAGGGATAGGTTACTTTGCTCCTACGACTCACCTGAATGTAATCGTCTGCTTGTACAGAATGCAAGTATTCCTGACGGTGAGAGGATTAATGACAAAGACTTAGGGGGGTCGTGTAGCCAGGGGTCCCCCAGCTGGCTTAACTTTCGAAATTTCGTATTTTTTTAATATTTGGAGAAAAAGGTTCGGCATTGTGCCGCCCCCCAAAATAGGGCTTGGCCTCATTTTGCCTCCCCCCCCCGCCATCCGGATGGTGTGTGGATGATACCGTATAGTGTGTGGTTGATTCCGTGTGGTGTGCGGTTGGCAGACAGGCTGAGATAAATCAATAGAAAGATAGACAGGCATATAGATCAATAGACAGACAAAAACAGATAGATCAATAAATAGGTACAGGTAGGTAGGCAGGTGGATAGATATTATGTGGGTGTAGTAAAAGATTTATTTGATTTGTTAGTGTGTGTATACATATGGAAAAAAAAGAACGTATTTCGTAAGCGCCACGAATATTTCAAAGCGATTGGTGCTGTGTACGAGGGGGTTATCATTTCCATACTCACCTCACCCACCTCATAGCACAACTCACTTATTCACCCTTTTCACCTCGCTCTTAGAACACAGACAGTTCTCCACCGTGGCCTCGACAGAAGATTCCTTAGACAGATAGATAGATAGATGGCTGGATGGACTGACACAGCAAACCAGTATACAGTATAGATTATATATCAGTTTGGTCTGACTGACTTCTCTGTCGCAGGTGACGCCTCCAAGATGCTCCTTCAAATTCTAATACTGAACCAATGTGCAAAGAATATGTCATGGAAGAAAAGTCGCTTATATTGATGAATAACAGTTAATGCAAGCAAAAATCTTAATTATATCTTCTGAAACTGTGTGTGTGTGTGTGTGTGTGTGTGTGTGTGTGTGTAATAAAAACAAGAAGGTAGAAAAATGGGGAGTTCAGAGTATTAGATAAGTTACCCATTTTATAGACACGCCAAGTACGTTCTCTCTTTTACTATGAACTTAGAAAAGGGGATTATTATTGCACACTTTGAAAATATGGAAAAACTTGTGATTGCGTTATTTTGTGAGTTTAGGTAATTTGAACTTGTAATTGATTTTTTTATGGGTCTGGATATTTTCAGATGGTATAGATGAATTTAAAAAGTAGTTGGTTTTTCCTAGTATGTATAAGATGGTTTGCTGGGGGTGCTATATAAAAGAAATGCCTACACGTGGTGGCATTATGCATCTTGGGCGGGGCAGCTGCTGTGTACACTCAGGAGTCAAATCTCCCCATATTTCGTTGCTCTTAGCCATGGAGAGGATCCTGGTCTGACCTTGGTTAGGCCGTCTTTCACAAGGGGGCGCCGGAACCCTTCACTGTGTAGGCTATATATATACTGTTCCGTACCTGTAGGACGGCCCCGAAGAAGCAGTTACTTGGTCGACGCGTGTGCTTGCCGAGACTGGGGGTTCAGCAACAGCAAGAACATTAATAATAAGAGTAATAATAACAACAATGATAACAGAACTGAAGGACTCAATATTTGCACTTATAATCACAGGGCGCTTCATATCACAATGCTCCGTCCATGTTTCAGAATGATACGAGAGGTAAGGTGAGCGATACTTTCTTCTTCTGAGTGTACTTACATAAAAGTGGCTACATGAGGTGCAGCCATATTAACAGCTCTTTGCGTATCAGCTGTTTGTTTAGGACTTACTGATAACACAGGAACAACAAAATGAACTTCAGAGAGAGCATACCGCCGCCAACATCGAAACCAGACAGCTCAGATCATCGCCAAAATTTAATCATATCCTCCTTAGCCTTTGGCCCACATATCCACAAAATTTGACTGAAATCCATCAGTAACTTTTAGAGATATCCTATGCACAAACATACAAACACAGACAGACAAACAGGGGTGAATACATAACGTCCTCCAAGTTTGTTGCCTGTATTACCATGACCATCTTCGTGTAATTCCCTGATACGCTGAACAAAATCATCCAAAGGCAGCAAACATAAAAATACGCCATGGGGGGGGGGGTGAAAGAGTGACTGGAAAAAAATGAAAAAAAAAAGTTGAATAAAAATAAATGCTAAAAAATGACATCTTTTGGTGAAGCCTTAATATTTTGAATCCAGTGACTCGTTATGAATGGAGGACACCTGGAATCTGGTGTATGGATTAATATTTTTTTTCTTATTCATTTCCCCCCTCCCCTGTTTTGTTATTGTAAAAAAAAAAAAGTTTCTTATTGCTATTAACAGATGATTTTATTCATCTTGGGAGGCTTTTCAGAGTTATTATTACACTTTTCTTTTTAAACTCAAATTTAGGGAGGCGGCTTGTAGGCCAAGCGGTGTGGGTTTTTCATGCCCAGCCGCGGCCCCCTACGCTTGTATTCTGTATTGACCTCTACGACTCTCAGCTTAATAAAATCGTCTGGCGTTAGATGGAACCGAACGGAAGAGTTACGCCGACCACGAGAGGGTTAACGCTGACGGTATTAACACTCCTAGGTTATTGGTAACCACTCAAAAATGAAGGTGAATTATGTAACTGTGTATGTAAGGAGAGAGAGCGAGGTGATTGAGTGTCGATTTGATGGTTACTGATACCCATGATATTATTACACAATTATTTGTGTTCAATGAGTATCCTTGGTTATTACTCAAAGCAGGCCTACAATCCGTCTGCACTTGGGCATGAACTTAACTAACAATTTCAGTATTAAGTCGTGCTTGCATGAAATTTGGCCATCCTTTACCACCTGGGGAGGGGAGTTAAGAATACTTCCCCAGCATCCCTGCCTTTTTGTCTCCCATCTTTCTCTTCTGACTGTCCTCTTCTCCTCTGTCCCACCTCGCTTCATGATATTTCCGTGTTTCCTCCGGCCTGTATTTTCCCTCTCCTCCTGTCAGGTTAGACATATGGATACATGATATAGTGTTTAAGGACTTGTCATTAACGCTTGTCTTTTCTCCCTCAACACCACCATCACCACAACACCACTTCTACGCCACCCTTACTGCCTTACACCCATATTATGACCTGCTGTTTCTTCAATATTCCTTCTTTCACCCATATCCGTCAGCTAATCTAAAATCCCCCCTCTAGTTTCGAATTATCCCGTGTGACGTATCCTCCCTCCTCCTTACCACACTTTCAAATCATAACACAGTGCCATTTATACTGTTTTCAATCTGACACTTGGATTTCGTTGACTCGCTCGATCATCCTAGGTACGATTGAGTCTCCTTGGTTCCTAATTAAACACGGCACAGTAATGACGAGCCTGGAGAGACGTGGAGTGATAAGGATGGACTTAAGTGTTGATATGGGGATTATAGATTCTGATGATATAACACATTTCAAGGCTAAAAATACATAGGTAGACAGAGAGATAGATACGTAAATAGATAGATAGATAGGTAAATACGTAGACAGGTAGGCAGGTAGATAGGTAGGAAGGTAGGTGGGTAGGTTGGTAAATAGATAGGCAGGTTGGTGGGTGGGTAAGCAGGCAGAAAGGTGGATAAATAGGTAAGTAGACAGGCAGATAGATAGAAAGGCAGATAGATGGATAAATAGGTAGGTAAGTAGGCAGATAAATTAGTAGATAGACAGATAAATAGGTAGGTAGGCAGATAGGTTGGTAGGCAAGTAGGCAGAGAGAGAGAGAGAGAGAGAGAGAGAGAGACAGACAGAGCAAAAAAATCGCAAAGTATACCAGTAAATACAAGGTTATTGGTAGGATGAAGTGAGATAAGAGATAGTATTTAATTTCTTTGTCAGTAAATGTTGATGTGGGGATGAGTCTCTTTGGTTACTGGTCAAATCAACCCTCCAGTCGAGAAACACTTGGTCATCAACTAAGCTGAAAGGGGTTACGCATCTTTGTCAGGTAAAATGTGATGATGATGGTGATGATGGTGGTGGTTGTGGTGGTGGTGGTAGTGGTGGTAGTGATGGTGGTGATGGTCGTGGTGGTGGTGATGATGATGAAAATGATGATGAGGAGGAGGAAGAGGGAAGATTATGATGATGATGATAATGATGACGATGATGATGATAAATTCGGTCTCTAACTTGGTATAAAACTGATCCATCCACCATGAACGCTGACTTGTAATAACAGATTAACACTAGAACATGGCGCCAGTCACGAAGAAGTGCTATGGAAAAGGTTTAGTGCCGAGGTATTGTCTATTTTTGCGCTACTGAGCTACGTGAAATAAAAATAAACAGCAAAAGGAGAAAAATCTGGACCAGGGTTAGATTAAAAACAGTATGAACTTTGATTTGGCATTTATTTAAAGCCTACGTTCGTTCGTTTCGTTTATAAAGACTCCAAGATGTTTGAACGCGTCTGCCGTGGTCACCTAATGAAGGGTTTCCACGGTGCTCCATCTCTGGCAGCCTCCCTGTTCAGTCCCATATCCCTGAGGTCACACTCTATGACCTCGTCCCCGTTTCTTTTCTGTGTGCCTCTCGCAGCCCTACCCCCGACAGTCACATCTCTCGCTTTCTGCACTCAATTGCCGTCCTCCATTCTCTCAACTTGTCCAAACAATCCCAGTCCACCCCTCCTCATCACAGCACCAATACACTCCAGTCCCATCCTTCCTCTCAACTCTTCCATCGTAGTCCTAACCCCCCAGGCCTCACATTCAAGAACGCACCGCACCTTCATCTAATCATTTTCATTTCTGTACGTTTGAGCCTACGAATATCCCCTTCCTTTACTACCCAGACTTCATTACATAATCACATTTTCGGATCAACTCAGATTCTGTGTCGCGGTGAAGGTTTTTGTGTTTTATACATTAAGATAAAGAATGGAGGGTAACGAGCTGATAAGATGTTTTGAAGGATAAGGAGGCAGTTGAGGGACTTTTATGTAATCAGGCAGCTATGCGCCCGGTTATATCAGTACCACCACGTGAAGGCGTCTCTCCAGCACTGAGATAGACTCGTATTCTCGTTGGTTAAGGAAGCTCCCTAACGCCTCTACCTAAGCGATTTAATTTTGGATGTGGTTGGTTAATATTCTTTTGTATGATATTTACGCAGAGTATAGCGATACTGGAAGAACTCTTATGAAACACAGAAGTGGGCAATAGGGTATAATAAGCAAAGTAAATCGCTTAGGAAAAGGTGTTAAGTGTTATTTATTATTGTTAATTTAAACTGTAGACATTTCTTTTAATCTGACGGGCTACTACATGGAATTTGATGACCCTTATGGGTAGGAATGAGTCTCATTGGTTACTAGCCAAACCCACCTTCCAGTATGACTATACATGAGTTCGTGATACCTTCGGTTAAGGAAGCTCCCTTACACCTTTTCCTAAGCGATTTATTGCTTATTACACTTTGTTCTCTTCTGTGTTACCTAAATCCTTCCAGTGTCGTCATACTCTGCATTAACAACATATAAAAGGATATCAATCACCCACATCCAAAAAATAAATTGCTAAGGAAGAGGTGTCAGGGAGAACCTTGGCCATCATCTGAAATAAAAGCGGTTAGGGATTTGACCGGCAAAATTAAACGCAGTATAGAGATTATTTTTTCCAGCATTGAATAACGTTATCTTTTATCGTTATCATAGCTCAAGTCAGCCACGGCAACTAGCCAGCCTTATCATGTTAATGGTTGGAGTGATGGTCAAGTGCCAGTCGTGGGTAAATGCCGATAACAAGATCCTGATATCGAGTCCAAAGTAAGGAAGGGGACGGTCTGAGGATCTGAATTTGGTTTGTGAAGGGTTGGAGGATTTGAGTTTCATTAACGACACGAGTTACACTTTTCGCCTTTGTGTATCTTAATTCCACCCCCTCCGCCCCCCCCCCCTCTCTCCTTCTCTTATCCAATGTTGTCCGGAAAGTGAGAGAGAAAGATTAGGGATAGTGAGATAATGCTACTTGTTACTGCCTCTCACTTTTTCAAGTTTTTTTTTTCAAAGTAACAAGTGCTGTTTCAAAGTAAAAATAGGCTGCTTCAAGGTAATAGGCTGTTTCAAGGTAAAAAGATGCTGTTTCAAGGTAATAAGATGCTGTTTCAAGGTAGTAAGATGCTGTTTCAAGGTAATAAGATGTGTTTCAAGGTAGTAAGATGCTGTTTCAAAGTAATGTTTCAAAGTAATAAGATGCTGTTTCCAAGTAACATGAAAAGCAATAACGGCAGAAAAGGACAGTGCAACTGTTCTATATATTTTCCATAGCACTTCTTCGTGATTAGCATCGTAATTTAGTGGCACTGTAATATAATTCAACATGCAAGACGAAGATATGGCAATTTTAGGATGATAAAATAAATATGGCGCAAAATTAGCAGCTATATTTGTGACGCTGGGCTATAATACAAATTATAATATGGCGTTAGTCACGAAGAAGTGCTATGGAAAGGAGGTAGGGGTGTGGTAATGTCTTCTCCCGCCCATGAGGTAAGGGATATAAGCTGCTGAAGAATGAAAACCACCAATGAAGTGAATGAACTGTGGACGGCGAGGAAAGGCGAGTGACGAAATCTTCCATTGCCTCATACGTCCTGGGAGGAAAAATCTTGACAATTGACCGTGTTTTTGCGTATCCTGGGAATGGAAAATTGCATCATTGCAGCATCAAGAGCTTCTGAGAAGGAAGAAACGGATGAAGTCGACGGTATCATTTTTATTTTTATTTTTTTTTGGGGGGAGGGGTGAATGTCCGGCTGAGATAATATTTTGTTCTTGTCGGCTAGGCTTTTGAACAATCCAGTAATTAAAAAGTTTCCAAACGTTCATTATAAACATAACTCCAATGCGAAAAAAATAAGAGTGGAAAATTTAATCGCTACGAATAATCACGACCATCGCCACTACAAAGTCAACGAAATGTTTTGCAAAGACAGTGATCATGATGAAACCCTTTTACGGTATTAGGAAAGACACCTTATATTCTACCTTAGTATTAAAAGCATCTAAGTAATCAAAATAAACTTTGCAATGATTAGAGATGATTGGAGAAGATTGGATGAAAGAAATCGAAAGAAAGTGGAGAAGAAACTTGAAAGCACTAATTGAAATTTGGCGAAAACATGTGAAACCTCTAGGGCATCTGACTAACCCCTGGGATTGCGGGACCCTCGAGTCACTCCAGTAGTGTTGTCAGTCTAGCATTTTTCGCTAGATTTAAGGACATTACTCTCCATCTAGTAGCAACTATTACGATGTGTGTAGTCTATTAGCGTTTAGCAGCAAAAAAAATCTGCTTATATTGTAGAAATGTTTACACAGAATCATTGATATTCTAGAAATTGTAGCACTCTCTAGCGATTTTCCGAAGATTTTGTTTTATTCAGACATTCTTCAGGCACGGATGTAGGGGAGAGTGTGAGGAGGTGTACACCCACTATATTTTGGGTAGAAAAAAAAAAAGCTTACCAAAATATACAAAAAAAAACAACAACATTAGCTCATATTGCTGTACTCTAAAGATTAGAACAAGTACAGTAAAAACGTATTTCCATCTACCTTTTTAAATTGATTGTGGGAATTCTCCTAGGAATGACCCTTATTCCCCCCTTTTCCAAAATGCTGGATCCGGTCCTTCGTAGGGGGTTTTGAGAGCAAATGTAGCGGTACTAGTGGCTTTGGATTTGGCAACCCATCTCACTCGAAGGCTCCTAGAACGTTGCTCGCCTTCGAAGGGGGAGGACGTACGCCACTCGCTCCTGTGCTCTCTGCTCTGTGATAACCGGTAGCTCTTGTTTTAAGCCTCTATTTTAACCGTAAGTCAAGAACCGTGAGTGGAAGATGTTGGTAATAGGTGAATAGCATGTGTTTTTGACGGTGGTGACTTAAAATCCCACGGTGAAAGCTGAAAATATTGAGGAATTGTAAAAACGAGGGAAGAAAATCTTACCAGCTATACATTTCACAACGTTTCACCGCCGTAATTAAAACTGTCGATGTGATCTATGACGGAAAGACTTCAGAGGCGTCGGAGGAAAAGCCTGACAAGCGAGACTGAGTCACGTAATTCTAATAACCGTATTTAACCCAGACCTAGTCCACCCATCCAATCCTGTTGCAGCCTGGTCCTATCCAATTACTCACTTTTAGTAGTTATCAAGACACTGTAACTAACCTATTAACTTTCCTGCCTAATTAACTGTATTTAACCTAGACCTAATCCATTCATCCAGTTCTTTTGCAATCTACCTCAGTCCAGTTTTCAAATTAATCCTCCAAACCCAGTAACTGCCACAATCCTAACCAGTTTTTAAAAATCTTATCCAATAATTAACCTTAACCTGATCCATCCATTCAGTCCTTTTGCATCTTCGCCTATCCAGTCAGAGGTCTAACAATATACTAATCCGGGTATATTTTAGCGACCCGTAATATACCTAATCCATCCAATCCTAATCCACAGATGTCCAGTTAACTCATTTAATAACAGTAATATTGTAAACTGAACGACAGTTTTAAGCATTTCAGTAACGTTTTAATATTTCCCAGTATTTAACGTGCACCTAGTCCAGTCCTTATGCAGTCTTCAATCATTCCAATCAGTGAATAATCAAGCTAATCCTGGCACATTTTAATAACCGTTTGAACATTTGAATCAAAATTTAACTTTTTTTCGTGTTTTACAAATGCTGACACTCAGATAGCTTCCTAACTGGGTATTAATTTGCCACACCTAACAAGCCATCTAGTCTTCTGTATAATCCAATCCTTCCTCTTCCTAACTACTCAGTCACGTCCAACAGCCTCGTAACCACCCAATCATCTTCCTGCCAGTCCCCCAATAACTCAAACTGCTTCCCAATCACACCCTAACAGCCTTCTAACAACCTAATCACTCCTAACAGCCTCCTAATCACCTGCCTAACTTCTTACAACCTAGCCAATCTCCTAATCCCTTTCTCGCGCCCTAACAGCCTCCTAACCACCTAATCCTCCTCCTAACGACCCAATCACGTCTCGCCACGCAGCTAATCACAACCACCACCCAATCACCGAAAGAACAATGTTGCCAATGCGTGTGGTGGGCATTCTGACGGGCGTGGGTGGGGTGTTGGTTGTACTGTGCGCTGTCTTCTTGGGCGTATTTCCAACCATCTATAATTCCATCGTTGACAAGGTGAGGAGAGAGTATCAACGTCATCATCATCATCCATCTTGTTTTTCCTCTTTATTATTATTATTATTATTATTAGTAGTAGTAGTAGTAGTAGTAGTAGTAGTAGTATCATCATCATCATCATCATCTTCCTTATCTTTATGTTACCCATATTATTATTATTATTATTATTATTATTATTATTATTATTATTATTATTATTATTGGTGGTCTAAATGTTCTGTAAAAGTTTTGCTGAACGATTCCTAGTGTAACATTTTTGCCGTTATTGGCGTTTTCTTCACATTTTTATTATCGTTTTGCC
>JAGKTI010001138.1:0-14467 GCA_018397915.1 Birgus latro
CACTCTCCTCATCTCACTATAAAAGGCATCCCTTACTGATTGGTTTCCCAGCTTCCATATTTTCCTCCTAGATACATATGTCCTCCTTCTCATCACTTGTTCCTTAAGCACCATGTCACAAATCAACAGTTTGTGCTGCTGCACACACTCCTCGCTTCCTATAACTTTAACATCCCTCACTAACCTCCTGTCAACCCTCCTGACCAGAAAATAATCTATCTGACTACTATTTCCCCCGGACTCGTACGTAATCAACCGGCTAATTCTTTTCCTAAAATGTGTGTTGCACACAATCATGTCCATAGCCTCCCCAGACTCGAGTATTCTTTCCCCTTCTGCATTCCTCACACCATATGCACATCCTCCATGGACTCCTTCATAACCTTCAGCTGCTTCACCCACATGACCATTTAAATCCCCTCCCAGAACCACTACCTCATCATCACCCATACCACTCACTACACGTATTAAATCATCCCAAAATCTATCCTTCTCTGTGTCATCCAATCATGCCTCGGAGTCCCCAGGGGGGGGACCATAAATGCCCCCACCATCCGCCCCTCTCCCGGTGATGACTCACAGAGCTGCCTGGAACCATTGTCTGACTCACTCTTTCTTGATTTCTGTAACATTCGCGGCCTTTCCTCTAACTTTCGCTCTGTTGAACACCACCACTTCTCCTCTAAACCTCACCTTCTCTTTCTCTCTGAGACTCATCTGTCTGAGGCAACTGACAGCAAACCCTTTTCTGTATCCACCTACTTTCTCTATTCTCATTTCAAAGCCAAAGGTGGCTGTTGCGTATATGTATGCAACGATCTATCTTGCTCTTGTGTTCCTGAACTTGATTCTTCTGAATTCTCTACTCTCTGGCTTCGGCTTTTTTGTCATTCTCTGACTAAACATATCTGTGCTGTTTACTTATCTCCTAATTCTACTGACTCAAAAATTCTTTGACTATCTTACTTCTACGATGGAACACATTCTATCCATTTCTCCTTGCTCTGAAATCTCCATTCTAGGAGATTTCAATGTTCACCACCACCTTTGGCTCTCCTCTCCTTTCACTGATCCACCTGGTGAACAAGCCTATATCTTTTCTATCATTAATGACCTAGAGCAGCTTGTACAGCACCCTACCCATATCACTGACCGCCTTGGAAAGAGTTCCAACATACTTGACCTATTCCTAACAACTAATCCTTCTGCTTACACTGTTAATCTTTTCTCTTCGTTGGGCTCCTCCGATCATAACCTTATTACCTTAACATGTCCTATCGCTCCAGTACGGCGTGTGGACCCTCCAAAGAAATGTCACCTGTGGCACTTTGGAGCTGCAGATTGGGAGGGCCTCAGGCAGTACTTCTTTGATTTTCCTTGGAATGATTATTGCTTCCATGGCCGGGAGCCATCTGAGTGTGCCTTGTGCATTACGGAGGTTATTCTCTCGGGCATGGAAGCATACATTCCATTCTCATATCCTCTGACTAATGCTAGAAATCCTTGGTTTAATCATGCTTGTTCTAATGCTGTCCGCAACAAGGAGAGGGCCTTTAAAAGGTACCGGAGCCAACCCACTCATGAATCACATCTTTTATATATTTCTGCCCGGAATCGTGCTAAGTCTGTTCTTCGCTCTGCTAAAAATAATTTCATCCGTGCTAAATGTTCTCAACTCTCCAACTCGAATTCTTCTCGCTCCTTCTGGCACCTTGCCAAAAACCTTTCTAACAACTTTACCTCATCATCCTTCCCTCCTCTTTTCTACTCTGATGGCTCTGTAGCTATTTCTTCTACTGATAAAGCAGATCTTTTCGCTCAGACTTTCTCCTCCAATTCCACCTGAGACAATTCCGGTGCTATTCCTCTATCACTTCCCCCCTCTGACTTCCTCTTGACTGACATTAAAATTTCTTCAGCTGATGTATTTTCTGCCATCACTGCCCTCAATACCAACAAGGCATATGGGCCTGATGGACTCCCTCCTGTTGTCCTCAAAAACTGTGTTTCTGTGCTTACACCCTGCCTAGGTAAACTCTTTCGCCTTTGTATATCAACTTGTACCTTTCCTTCTTGCTGGAAGTTTGCTCTCATTCAGCCAGTCCCAAAGAAGGGTGACCATTCCCAACCCTCTAACTATCATCCAATTGCTTTAGCATCCTGTGTTTCAAAAGTTTTCAAGTCAATTCTTAACAGAAAAATTTTAAAGCATCTTTCCTGTCACAACCTTCTTTCTGATCATCAGTATGAATTCCGTCAGGGACGCTCCACTGGCGATCTTCTCACCTACCTTCCAGACTCCTGATCATCATCCTTTCGGGACTTTGGCGAAAGCTTTGCCATTGCACTTGACATCTCAAAGGCTTTCGATCGAGTCTGGCATAAATCTTTAATTTTCAAACTGCCCTCCTATGGTTTCTATCCTTCTATCTGTGCCTTCATCTCTAGCTTCCTTTCTGGTCGTTCTATAGCCACTGTTGTAGACGGCCATCGTTCTTCTCCTAGATCTATCAACAGTGGTGTTCCTCAGGGCACTGTCCTATCACCAACTATCTTCCTTTTATTCATCAATGACCTTCTAAGCTGTACATCTAACCCTATCCACTGATATGCTGATGATTCCACCCTTCACCTTTCCATTAGGTTTCCACAACGTCCATCTCAGCAGTTACTTCAACAAAAAAGGGATGAGGCTATGGCACACCTAATGTCTGACTTGGCTCGTATCTCTGATTGGGGTAAAAATACTCTTGTTATTTTTAATGCATCAAAAACTCAGTTCTAACACTTATCAACCCGACAAAATCTTCCTCAGGAGAATTCCCACTAATGTTTAATAATGTCCAGCTCAGTCCTGCATCATCCTTGAACATGCTTGGGGTTTCATTCTCTCGGGATTTGTCTTGGAAAGAACATATTACATCTCTTGTGAAATCTGCTTCCAAGATATTAGGAGTGCTAAGCCGATTCCGAACTTTCTTTACCCCTGCACAGTTGTTGACCTTGTACACGGGTTTTATTCGCCCGTGTATGGAGTACAACTCTCATGTGTGGGGAGGCTCCCCACATGCACCTCTTCTCAATAGGGTGGAGTCAGAGGCTTTTCGTCTCATTAACTCTCCTCTTACTGATTCCCTTCAACCTTTGTCTCTTCGTCGCAGTGCTGCATCTTTATCTCTCTTCTATCGCTACTTCAACGGTCACTGTTCCTCTGAAATGTCTGCTTGCATCCCTCCACCTCTAAGACGAGCACATAGTACCCGTCTAGCAACAAACTCTCATCCCTTTTCTGTCCAACTCTCTCATGCAAGAGTTAACCGTTACTCCCAGTCCTTCATTTATGCAACTGGTCAACTCTGGAACTGTCTTCCTCTGTCGGTATTTCCTACTTCCTATGATCTCCAGTCTTTCAAACGCAGTGTGTCCAGGCATCTCGAAATGAACGGATCTTGAATTTGGCCCTCTTTTGTATTGTTTTTGCTTTTCCTTGGAAGAAACAGTATGCGGGCCCATGGCCTTTGCTTCCTTCTTCCTTGCATTAAAAAAAAAAAGTTGACAATGTTTACTTACATGTCCATGATTGTTGTTTACTCCTTGTTTACCCCCACCTCCAAGGTTTTTACAGTGGCCATAATTGCTCTTGAAGCAAGTCCAGTAATCCAATGTTTAACTACACTTAATTCTTAGCACTGTGACTTTTGATTATTTAAACAAGAACGAAAATACCGCAAACGATCGGACAGCTGTCCAATGTTCATGGGAGTTGAGACAGAACTAGGAGGAGGGGGACAGGGCAAGAAGGGAGCTAGTCGATGCACAAGTGAAATTCAAACTGACGCGGTCGGAAAAAATTGGATTTTTTTCTTTTTTTTTGGGGGGGGGGGGAATTTGGGGGTTTCAGCCATTAGCCCACAATGTCCGAATAGTGATGTAACTGGATAGTCATCCAGACTGTAAAGAGATTACTGTATATAAGAAAGGCAGGGAGAATCCAGAGTGATATTTATATTCACCCGGAACTACCTAATTTATTATGTATTGTCTAGATTTCCTACGACTTATTTCTTAGCATATACATTAGCTGCTGGCATTTTCAACTCTTGGCTACCGAGATAAGTACTGTACATTCATTTCACTCTCGTCCTTCAACCTGTAAGGATGTCGTAGTCGCGCCCCTCCATTTCTGCCACTTTTGCACCCATATTATAAAAGGCCCTGTGACCTCTATCCCTACTAAACATCATGTGGGAAGCAGTAAAGGGCTGTAGATATATATAAGTGTAATAAAGTACTAGAAATTATAAAGTGTGAGTGTGTATATGAGTAAGAAATGACAGAATACCAGCGGCGAATTAGCTCGAGTGGGAGGCTCGTATGCGCTCGTATTTTACATTGCTTTCACAGTGTTTTTTTTTGGGAGTATGGATTCCAAACTACTTGGAAATCATTGAATAGTGTTTCTAGTGATAATATGAGGCAGTGGTATTCATATTACGGGATTTCGGGAAGTGTAAAGTGGAGACTTAGTTACCCAACTTCAGAAGTCTCCACCCCAGGAGAAAGCTGAAGGTATGTGCCATATGCATATGTAATTATAATATTCTAGGACTAATAACTGATTTTTGGCAAATATTTTTATTTTCCCTGCTGGATGGGCACTGCGCGCCTCCGAAAGCCCCGCGGTTAAAGGGTTAATTAGCCATTAGGCTGTCTTGAATACAATCTCCAGCCACTCATCAACACTAGAGCCACGTGTGACCCATGAGGGCCCTTACTCAAGTCACACATAGCCAGTTATGAGCCGTCAAGAAAGTCAGAGAAGCATTTGGCAGAATTCAATTGGTAGTTACTCAGAAATACATTCCGCCCCTCTTAGGCTACGCCTACTCTTTCAAGGACAGAGTAATTAACGTGCAAAATCTGCGAAAAACAATGTGTGTGTTAATCTATTTGTATCCATTTCCACAGACCCAACTGACAGCTAGGCAAACACAGCTACGTTGGGACCTGACCGTTTTTTGACCCTCGCAGGTCAGAAAATTATAAAAAAAAGATTAAGTGATTCCTTGGTGGCTCGCTTTCTCTGCACAACATCATCTCCCTCTTCTATTTCTATTTCTATTTCATAACTGGGGTAACTACGCCAGTAACAATACATATATATATATATATATATATAAACTTTCACACAATGGAGTCTCACCAGCAAGATCAATCCATTCACGCCTGACAATCTCCATATGCTGTTCATGACACACCACACAAGAAATCAACATTATCTCGCAGTCTACCTCAAATACCACTACATCTCTTATGCACCCACTTATCACAAATACTGCACAAGACTGAATTACTTCCCATGTCCTTGTAGCAAACCGCACATGGCCACCCTCCCTCTTCTTTGACAGTACAATCAACACCCCTAGATACCATCACCTTTGTTTCGTCTGCATTTACTCTCAAGCCCTTATGCCCCATACTGCCTCCCCACTTCCTCTGCCTCAATTTTATTTGCTACAATCAACACCAAATCATCAGCATACAACATCTCCCAAGGGAGTCAATTTCTGAAGTCACGTGAGAGGGCTTTAACCCCTAATCGCCAGGTGTCAGTGGCAACTATCAAGAAATCAGTGGAGGGCGGTGCCTGGTGCTGGTCAGAACCGCACCTGTTTTTGCACCACAGTTTGAAGTAGCCACCACTTCATCTTGTCACCAAAAGCTTGGGAGGGACTCCCACCAGCCGAGCCAACCATACCTCAGTTGTCTCTGTGACTTTGCCGGGTGTAAGACGATCTTTTGTTAATCCTTCTAGTCAGATTCTGTTCCCGCCTCAAGTGGACTTTTGTCTCGTCCACCCTTGCCAAGCCTCTTTCCAAGGATAATAGGAAAGGATTCAGTGATAGTGCCATAGGGGGTGCCTTGGACACCACTGTGTCTAGTTTACCTAGTAATGGAGACGTTATCATGTTGAGAGCAAAGCCATATTCGGGGCCACGGGCAGGCGCATGAACACATTCTGTTCCCGTGGCAAAAATGACTTCTCTTCTTCGTGTCATTACTCATCGACACAACAACCTATAGACCTGGGAATACTTTCATTCACAAGAAGATTAACAAACTTACTTTTAATTATTTTTCTTTTCTTTTTCTCCAAGCTGTATTGTTGGTGAGTAATATGGTCTTTAATTCATTTCCCTAACTGCTAGTGTTTCTGGGATATGAAGGTTAGAAATAAGGCTACTTTGTGGAATTTTTCCATACTGAGTTGATGTGTGGGCAGATTTTAGCCAGGCATTCAGGGGTTAAGCACCATGATAAACAATAAGGGGCTTAAGACTGACCCCTGATGCATGCCAGTTCATGGGAAACTCATCACTCAAATCTCCACTGACTCTCACCTGGGTGCAAGCACCCACATACTTACCCATAACCATTCTAACCAGCCACTCCTCAATCCCAAGCTTTCTCAAAGCCCACTTCACCACCTCCCTAGAGACTCTGTCAAAAGCATTTTCCAAATTAACAAAAACAAGGTACAGATCCCTTTTCTTTCCTTTAAGTTTTCCTGTATCTGTTGATCAATGAATATGGCATTAGTGGTCTCTTTGCCTGACATAAATCCAAACTGGAACTCATTAAAATTCACTCTTTCTCTAATCATACCTTCTACAACTCTCTACATTACCTTCATAATCTGGTCCAAAAGTATTATGCCTCTATAATTTCCTCTTTCCAGGGCATCACCCTTCCCCTTGTACATATTTACAATGACACTCTTCAGTCAGTCATCTGGGACAACACATTCAGATATACTGTGATCATGCTTATCAAATCGGTAACCAACCCCACTTCTATACCTCCTGAGGCCTTCAGCATTTCAACAGTCAACCCAGACACACCTACTGCCTTCCACTGCATCCTATCTATTGCCCTGCTGACAGCAGCAGCATCTACTGAAGGCCAGGGGCCAAGGATCTGCTGACTCCACACTTTCCCTGTTCCATTCAAACTCCTCATTCAGCAACCAGTTATAATGCTCTTCAGGCATCTTTAATATTGTCACTGTTCACCACTACCTCTCGTTCATCATTCTTCACACACAGCTCACCTACAATATCCCTGTTTTCTCTCTTCGCCCAAGTTGCTACCTTAAATATCATATTCTTCTGTTCAACACTATCTAGGTTATTCTGTAAGTCTCTTAGACTCAAATTTCACCCTGTGTACCTCTTTTCTAGCCCTATGCATGGCAACCAAGTATTCCTCTTTGTTACCATCCCTATTCCATTCCCCAAAAAGCCCTCTTTCCTCCTTAACTACGGCTTCTATACCATCATCCCACCACCATGCTACCTTATGCCTTGGGGGGTCCCCTTGTATATCCACACACTGAATCAGTAACTCTCAGGAGATTGTTCTTGAGAGCTCTGTACTGCTCATTAACACTTCTGTCAACAGCTCCCTATTCAGCCACCATTCTACTCCTCTTTTTATAGAAGGCATCCGTTACTGCTTGGTTTTTAAATTCCATACAGTACGTCCTTCAACTTTGCGAACTTTAACTTTGCGAATCACCAATTTTGCGAGGTAGTTCCAAAAGTCATGTATTTTTTAACATTTATGAACTTTGCAACTGATCACACACTTTGCGAGGTCGAGTGGTGGGAGAGTCGTCTTCCCGCACTACTTTGCCACCCCGAGTAATGACGTCATGGTTCATTGGGCGTACTGAGCCTCCTAGTTCAGTGGTCTGCTGCCCCGCCACGTTTGTTTGCACCTGTTTCCAACCAAGGTCACTGACCCTCACAATTTCGTGGTGCTCCTCGCAATACCCCAGCAGTCTAACCTTGCACGAGTGTTATCATGGCGCCAACGTGTAAGAAGAACAAGAAAATAATTTTGGAGACCAAACTGAAAATGACTGAAAGGAAAAAAGCAGGTAAAGGTAATTCTGCTATTGGTCAGGAGTTTGGTGTTGGTGAATCGACAGTGAGAATGATTTTAAAGAACAGTGAACAAATCAAGCAAGCAGTGAATAACTATGGAGGTGCTCAATTTGATGGTTGAATGCTGGTGGACAACAAAGAAGTGCTAATAAAAATGGAAAGATATCTTGCTCACTACATTCAAAGAAACAAAAAGGAAGGGATTGCATAAGATGGGCGCCATATAAGGGAGCAGGCAAAGATATTCTATCACATGTGCCTTAAAAAAGTCATTAATCCTCCAAAAAAAAACTTTCAAGGCATCGAATGGGTGGCTATGCCAGTTCCTCAAAAGGAAGGGGTTCAAACACAGGTTCAGTGGTGAGTGAGGCAGTGCTGACTACAAATTGGTCGGCTTCACTCCAAGGTAAGCACTTTTTCCCACTTTTTCTCTCGACTCTACCTCTTAATTTTACGATGATAAATGAAACAAACATGAACTGATGTATTGTACAGTAATATTAATAAGAAAACATCATAGGTAAGAAACATTAAAAAAAAAATGCACTTACACTGATGTGAAGATTGGCGTGGTTAACGGGACTGGTGGCGGGGCGAGGCTTGGCTACTGTGGCCCCGCGGGGCCTACGTCATCACTATCACTGTCGGCAGATATTTCCACATCTTGCTGTGTTTTTTCTGCCTCTCTCATGAATCCCTCAAAGTCAGAATCGTCACTGGGGTCATCAGAATGAAAAAGGTTAGGGATGCTAGGATTGCTGGCTGCCTGGGGAGGGGTGGCAGGACGGCTGGTCGATGGGGCAGGGTCTCTTGGGGTTCTCATTAATTTTGTGATTAGAGACTGCTTCCTCTTGTTAACTCCATCTCTGTGTAGGTCAGCATAAAAACGAAGGGCCCTGTCAACACCGCGGCATGCTTGCTGAGCCCTAAATTGTCACATTTGTTGTTCACGATGTTTTTTTTCAGCTGGTCAATGACGGCGAGAATATTGGCCAGGTTATGCATCGTTAATTCTCGGCCGCTTCGCTTTTATGCTGACCTCCACAGAGATGGGGTTAACAAGAGGAAGCAGTCTCTAATCACAAAATTCAAGAGAACCCCAAGAGACCCTGCCCCATTGACCAGCAGTCCTGCCACCCCTCCCCAAGCAGCCAGAGATCCTAGCATCCCTAACCTTTTTCATTCTGATGACCTCAGTGACGATTCTGACCGAGGGATTCATGAGAGAGGCAGAAAAAACACAGCAAGATGTGGAAATATCTGCCAACAGAGATAGTGATGACTTAAGCCCCGCGGGGCGACAGTAGCCAAGCCTCGCCCCGCCACCAGTCCCATACACCAAGCCAATCTTCACATCAGTGTAAATGCATTTTTTTTTTTTAATGTTTCTTACCTATGATGTTTTCTCATTAATATCACTGTACAGTACATCAGTTCGTGTTTGTTTCATTTATCATCGTAAAATTAAGAGGTAGAGTCGAGAGAAAGAGTGGGAAAAAGTGCTCACCTTGGGGTGATGTCGACCAATTTGCCTTTATTTCATATATTTAATTGTTTGAATTTTGCAAATTTCGATTTTGCGAGGTTTTTTGTCGACCATATTCTCGCAAAATTGGAGGAAGCACTGTATATTCTCCTAGGTGCATAGGTCCTCTTCTTCGCCATCCGCTCCCGAAGCGCCATGTCACATTCAGTATTAGTACTTTGTGTTGTCACACACACTCATCACTCCCTATAACATAAACATCCCTCATCAACCTCCCAGCAGCCCTCCTGATCAGGAAATTGTCAATCTGGCTAATATTTCCCCCAAACTCGTATGTAATCAACATCAATCTATGCTCTCTTTTCCTGAAATGTGTGTTGCGCACAGTCATGTTAACTGCCTCCCGAAATTCAAGTATCCTGTCCACTTCCACATTCCTCATACCACAAGCACACCCCTCAAGTGCCTCTTCATATCCTTGAGCTGCTTCACCCATGTGTCCTTTAAGCCCCCTACCAAAACTGCAATCTCATCATCTCCCATACCACTTACTACATGTATCAAGTCGGCCCAGAAACTATCTTTTTCTACATCATCCAAGCCAGCCTGTGGAGCATGTGCCGATGTAAATGAAAACGTGTCTACTAAACAAAATTTTTGCTGCTATAATCTTTTCATTCACCGTCATTACATTCATGACATATTCCACCTATTTTCCCTTCACCAGGAAAAATGGGTGGAATATGTCACACAGGTAATGAGGGTGGATGAAAGGATTACAGCAGTGAAAATTTTGTTTGGTAGGCTCAAATTCTTCAAGCCTTTAGAATCCTGGCTCCACCTCACATATCATGATATAAAACTGGCCATGCCTGACAAGTCTTCTCCAATAAATTAGTTCAGCTACATGAAGGTTTACTGTATCCTTTCTACAACACTCAACAAAACAAAGTAGTGAGAAGAGCTTCTTTTCTCAACTTTAACTTATGCTACAATGACTGTAAACTAGTATGGGGCTATCAGACTGTTCTCACGTACATCATCATATTTATCATCATCTTCTCCACACAACTTATCACTGATAAATACGAGAGCAGAATTCAAATAAGAGCATGCTACTGTTAATTAACCCACCTCTCAGGTCAGGCAAACCCATCCAATGCAGGCAAAAAACTGCCCCTGCAGGGCTGGTCCCATGTAGTGAACTGATGTTCCCTAACAGCTGACAGCACAGCAAGGCACTGTGAATAGTATGGAGGTTTGGTTCCTGGATGGATGCTGCATTTCTGTCACTCCATCAAGTTAACAGGGGCAACATAGCATGCTCCACTTCACCTCATAATCTGGGTACATGCTCACCACCTAGCACTGAAAATAGTTTCCTGGGTTACAGGAGACCATTAGACGTGTTACTCAGTGTAGGGCCACCTGAAGTGAAAAGAAGAGCAATAAAATATGACAGGACGGAAGAAGCAGGAGGAGAGGAAGCGTACACTGAGATAAAATGAGAACGGGGAATGAAGAAGTGGGCAGCATTACATCAAATGGGTAGATGATGGCTGTCACCACCACCAGAAAGGAGGCATAAAGATTTGTCACAGAGGCCAAACTTCCATGTGAACTACATGCCTATATATATATAATGTGTTATTTGACAAAAAGAAAAATATTCAGCCACTCACTTGGAATGGCAGCAACTTGTCATTGTAAGAGCATACATCAATGGTGAGGAAAGTTGCTCCAGCCAACCTGGCATCCAAAGTCTTCATCATCTCTTCCAGTTTGAGTGCCAAGCGTGAAAGCAGCTGCAGCACCTCAGCCTCAATGTCTCTCCCACTGTGACTGTGTCCATCTCCACTGCTCTCTTCGCCCAACTCAGCCTTAGCCAGCTCCTCCAACATATGACCAAGCTCTGTGATGGGCTCCTCCATAATAATGTCTGCCTCCAGGTCATCAAACACTCCTGCCACAGAGATTCCTATACAGGTTTATGTCAAAATCCCCTCCTCCTCCTTTTTTTTTTGGCATGTTATATAATAAAAAAAGAAAAAAAGTGAAATATTACAGAAGTGAATGTTGTAGGAAAAGCTTTCCATCTCCACAGTAAAACCTCAATGTAATGGACTTCAATACTCTGGAATTCACTTTTAATGGAATCAAGGAGATACTGGACTAAATTCTCATATATCGGAAAAACTCTGATAAAGCTAGAAACAGTCTGGACTGCCTGACCACTTAAGCTATGTTTACCACAATAAGGTAAAAAAAAAGACATGCTTATCAGCGTACAGTACAGTATTATTATATATACAGCAAGCTCTCACGAAACGTGCGACTATTGTCTCTGGAAGGTCCCACAATATGAGATTTTCACATTATAGGGCCATATGTTTGCACGTTAAGGGGTTTCATGGTACCCATGCCAGCCCCAAGTTCACCTTTTGGGGCAATTTTCAAGGATTTTTCCCAGGACATTTACCTACCTCATAATGACTTCATTACATACAAACACTGCAAGATTCTTCACCTTGAATTGAAGAGGTTGTGGGCTTGCTTGGGGGAGGGGGTGTGGGGTTCTGAGGCAGGGCAGGACTCCCAGTGGTCCCCAGCATGGTCCTTTTGTCATGCCGGCTCCATGGAGTCCACATCTGAGGAAGAAGGTAAATCCTGTACATCCACGATTCTCTGTTGCAACTCTTCTGCATCCTGGACAACCCCTCAAAGTCAAGAGAACCCACAGACACAGCATCTTCCTCTGGCTCTTGCTGCTCTGGCATCTGTCGAGGACGAAAGTATTGGGTAAGCAGAGTCTTGTGGCACTCTCATATTTTCTCTTGCCTTAGCACTTTATAGGGTAGCATTGCATGCAACACAGTGTCCAGCATATCCTCTTCATAAACCATGATGGCCTCCTTGAGTGCCTGTGCACCAGCCAAGATGTTACTTATGTGATAAATGGTGTTGTGGTTCATGCCTCAGCCTGATCCCTCTGCTCCTCGTTGTCACAATGTTCCCTGTCAGGCTTTCAATGCATTGCATGGCATCCTCTGGTGTCATGTTGTCCTCCACAGCCTCACCCAATCCTCCACTTGCATCATCTCACAGCTTGGCACAACTTTGCACATTCGTACCAGTTCCTGCCGCACAGCCTGTAGTGACTGCACCTCACCACCTATAATGGCACACAACTCAGGTGCCAGCTTGCACCAGGAATGATTTATTGTTGCCACAGACACCCAATCCCATGCCTTAAGAATGTTCGTAACAACATTCCTCATACTGTACTTTTTCCAAAAAGCTGTCATGGTTAAAAGGTGACACTGTGAAGGGTCAGGCTGAGGCACATAAGAAGAACAAGGCACCAGTTCAGCTGGGTCAGGCTGAGGAGAATAGGAGGAAGCTGGCTGGGGATCCGCTGGGTCATCCAAAACCTCCTCATCAGACGCCTCACCTATGTTCTCTCAAGATATAGGTAGTCCTTGGCATCCTCTTGTATCAGAGACCCGTCTCATCTATGTCATAAATTTGCTCAGCAGTGTAACCCCCATCGCTGATGATTCCGTTTAGGACATCCATGAATGTCTCTGCTGCTCCGGCATCTGCTGACACTCGTTCTCCAGTCACCTGTGCTCTTTTCAAATCCTTCCCTTTCCAAAACTTGGTAAACTAACTGCTCAGTGGCTTAAACCTGCCTAGGGTTGAGACAGCTTACAGCAAGCTACAGCATACAGGTGGTGGACCATCTTCCTTATGTTAATGGAGTCAACTGGAACTCCTTCCCTCTCCTTTTGGTTCAAATACATGACTAAGAACTTCTCCATCATAACAAGCACTGGGTCAGACACTCGAATTCTCTGGTCCATTGGAGATCCCCCATAAGCCTGCATGGTGTCCATAATGGCATCCTTCTTCCTCAGGATCACACGAATAGTAGTCTTGTTGACCTGATTCACCTTGGCGATGGCACAATTACGTTCTCTCTCCTTCTGCTTGATGACATCAAGCTTCTGCTCCTGGATCAGACTCTTTCGACATCTCCCTGCATCACGGTGTGGTGACATGGTCGGGCTGGGTCGGGGGGGAGATAACACACACCACGTGTGAAGCCAAAGCACGGGAAAAGGGTAGACTCAAGTGGGAGCGGAATGATCAGCAGACCATGACGACACCCCACGCAGAACATGAGAGCCATACGTCATTGGCTGATGCAACCCGTGCTATGATTATCAATGCACGCGTTATGTCTGTTCCCACCGCATTATGACAAGTTTTTTGGCGTAAAGACTGTTTAAACCATAATTTGTGGCCTCAGGCCACTTAATCCTCATCGTCACACCGCAGTATGGTTTTCGAAAAAATGGGCAGATATTTTTTTTCACCCACGATATATCTGTCAATTTCGTGTTTTGGCCATCTCCTGCCCTCAAAAATTGCCTCCGCGTTATGAGAGGTGCTTGCACTGATCGCGCGGTAAGTGAGAGCTCACCTTACATCATTTAATTATTCTACTGAATGAATAATACAGTACAGTACTGCAATGGTAGTGAAAACAGTTTAAAATCCATTGGTGCAATCCGGACTAATGTCTGATATATTGGAAAGTCCAGGTTAACAGGGGGAAGTTCGGATATCACTTTTATCGGAATTTCGCCTTTTTCGGAAGGGCTTGGGCCCCAATTACTCCAGTACAGTGAAGTTTTACTGTATTAATAAAATAGAAAGTAGCAGCTTTCCACACTTCATATCAGGTTCAAGTTCAGTGCAATGGACCATACTTATAATTACTGAGAACTCAAGCCTGCAAAAATGTTCAGCTTCATCACATACACTATATCATTCATATAAATTTACTTAACCCTATGAGATTTCTGGGCCAGCCGCATTATCCACCTGATCCACCTGGTGAACAAGCCTACATCTTTTCTATCCTTAATGACCTACAGCAGCTTGTACAGCACCCTACCCGTATCACTGACCGCCTTGGAGAGAGTTCCAACATACTTGACCTTTTCCTAACAACTAATCCTTCTGC
>JAGKTI010001138.1:45576-96194 GCA_018397915.1 Birgus latro
CGTACTTTCTTTACCCCTGCACAGTTGTTGACCTTGTACACGGGTTTTATTCGCCCGTGTATGGAGTACAAGTCTCATGTGTGGGGAGGCTCTCCACATGCAGCTCTTCTCAATAGGGTGGAGTCAAAGGCTTTTCGTCTCATTAACTCTCCTCCTCTTACTGATTCCCGTCAACCTTTGTCTCTTCGCCGCACTGTTGCATCTTTATCTCTCTTCTATCGCTACTTCAATGGTCACTGTTCCTCTGAACTGTCTGCTTGCATCCCTCAACCTCTACGACGGGCACGTAGTACCCGTCTTGCAACAAACTCTCATCCCTTTTCTGTCCAACTCTCTAATGCAAGAGTTAACCGTTACTCCCAGCCTTTTATTTATGCAACTGGTCAACTCTGGAACTGTCTTCCTCTGTCTGTATTTCCTACTTCCTATGATCTCCAGTCTTTCAAACGCAGTGTGTCCAGGCATCTCGAATTGAACGGATCTTGAATTTGGCTCTCTTTTGTACTGTTTTTGTTTTTTCTTGGAAGGAACAGTATGCAGGCCCGTGGCCTTTGGTTCCTTCTTCCATGCATAAAAAAAAAAAAAAAAAAACTTAAATAGTGATAGACAATACGGTTTTCACCACAAAAGGTCCACCACTGATAAACTCAGTCTCCTGACTCATACCATCCATCAACCAACTGACCAACATGGAGAAACTCATGCAGTAGCCCTTGATACAGTACATCCTTCAACTTTGCGAACTTTAACTTTGCGAATCACCAATTTTGCGAGGTAGTTCTAAGTCATTTATTTTTTAACATTTATGAGCTTTGCGAGCAATCACACACTTTGCGAGGTCGAGTGGTGGGAAAGTCATCTTCCCGCACTACTTTGCCACGCGGAGTAGTGACGTCATGGTTCGGTGGGCGTACTGTGCCTCCTAGTTCGGTGTTCTGCCGCCCCGCCACGTTTGTTTACACCACAGTAGTCGCACCCAAGCCTTGCCCCGCCACCAGTCCCGTACACCACGCCAGTCTTCACATCAGTGTAAATATGCATTTTTTTCTTTTTCATGTTTCTTACCTATGATGTTTTCATAATAATATTACTGTACAATACATCAGTCCATGTTTATTTCATTTATCATCATAAAATTAAGAGGTAGAGTCGAGAGAAAGAGTGGGAAAAAGTGCTTACCTTGGGGTGATGTCGACCAATTTACCTTTATTGCATATATTTAATTGTTTAAACTTTGCGAATTTCGATTTTGCAAGGTTTTTTGTCGACCATATTCTCGCAAAGTTGGAGGAAGCACTGTATTTCTAAAGATTTCAATGGAGTATGGTACCGTTCCCTGCCATCCAAACTCCCTTGCTATGGACTAATGTCTTTGTTTCTCTGCTTTCCTCAAATCTTAGTGACACAAAAATAAGAGTAAAAGCAGATGGATATTCCAATTTGAACTTAATTAACGTCGGCATGCCACACGGATCAGTTCTGGCACCAACCCTATTCCTAGTTCATATTAATTATCTCTTATCTGTCACCCACAATCCCATCCATTCATATGCAGGTGACTCAACACTTCACAGTTCATTCACACTCAAACACCCATTTACCAAGTTTAATATCTCTAAATCTCAACTCAGTGCAGCCATCTCCATAAATCAAGACTTATCTAAGATCAATGAACAGGGACAAAATAACCTTGTTTCATTTAATGCTAGTAAAACCAAATACAGTATATACAGTTTACTAATAGACAGATATTGCCAGATTCGTATATTACCCTCAATGCTACTAATATTCCCATCTCCAAAAGTATTGAAATACTCGGTGTCTCACCTGGACCTCTCATTATCAGATCACTTGCTAAAACCGCCTCAAGGAAACTTGGATTATTGTACAGAGTCCGTAACTTCTTCACTGACGAGCAGTTGGCTATAATTCATAAGAGTCATGTGCGCTCTCAGCTACAATACTGCTCACTCTTGTGGAATGGATGTTGAGAGGTTGCACTGAAACAACTAGACAAAATTCAGAACAAAGCTGTTGGAATTATTAATAAACTACCTCCTCTACAAGTAAGAAGGAATGTTGCCTCTCTTGCATTATTTTACAGATAGTTTTATGGCAAATGCTCAGACAAAGTTGCGTCCATTGTGCCACCTCTCCATGCCTTCTCTCATGCTACATGAACATCTAGTAGCACTCATGGCTGGAATGTCACAGCCATATTGCAGAACCTCTGCCTATCAGAATTCTTGTATTCCCATCTCTCTGGAACTCACTTCCTCAGAGTTGTTTCCCCCCAAAGTTCAACCTACAGCTGTTCAAGTCCAACTGTTAAAGATTTTTTATGAACAGAGGATGCCAGTAATCTGGCGCATAGATTATTATTATTTTTTTTATGCATTTGATTTTCCTACCTCTGTTGCATTATTTAAAAAAAAAGAAAAAAAAAATCAGTAGGTATGGTGTTTTCTGGTTTTCATTTTTTTGTTCCACAGTTTTCTTGGTGTTTAGCATTACTTCGGATATTCCTACATGTGTTATTTAAAAAAAAAAAAAAAAAAATCAGTAGGTAAGGTGTCTTCTGGTTTTCATTTTTTTTCTCATGGTTTTCTTGGTGTTTAGCATTACCTTGGATATTCCTGTGTGTTTTGATGTCCAAATATGGCAGATTGGCCTAAAAAGCACCAAAATTAGGAGGGGTACTGTACACACCGTAATGTACAGGTAGGGTGTTTTTTGGCTTTCAATGTTTCTTTTCATGGTTTTCTTGGTGTTTAGCATTACTCTGGCTATTCGTATGTGTGATTTGATGTCTAAATATCGCAAACTGACCTGAAAACAGTGCCAAAATTAGGAGGGGTACTGTACAAGGGATGAGGCTATGACACACCTTATGTCTGACTTGCTCACATCTCTGACTGGAGTAAAAATAATCATGTTTTTAACACACCAAAGACTCACTTCTAACATCTATCAACCTGACAAAATCTTCCACAGAAGTACTCACTAATAGTTAACAATATTCAGCTCAATCCTGAATCATCCTTAAACATACCTGGGGGTTTCATATTCTCAGGAAGCTCAATCCTGCATCATCCTTAAACATATTTGGGTTTCATTCTCTCGGGAAGCTCAATCTTGCATCATCCTTATACATACTTAGGGGTTTCATTCTCTTGGGAAGCTCAATCCTGCATCATCCTTAAACATACTTGGGGGTTTCATTCTCTCGGGAAGGTCAATCCTGCATCATCGTTGAACATACTTGGGGGTTTAATTCTCTCGGGAAGCTCAATCCTGCCTCATCCTTAAACATACTTGGGGTTTCATTCTCTAGGGACTTATCTTGGAAAGATCATATTACATCTCTTGTAAAACCTGCTTTCGAAAGATTAGATGTGCTAAGCTGACTCCATACCTTCTTTACTCCTGCACAGCTGCTGACTTTATACATAGGATTTTATTAGCCCCTGTGTAGAGTACAGCTCTCATATGTTGGGAGGCTCCCCACATACAGCTCTTCTCAATAGGGTGGAGTCAAAGTCTTTTCATCCCATTAACTCTCCTCCTCGTACTGGCTCCCTTCAACCTCTGTCTCTTCACCACACTGTTGCATCTTTTTCTCTTTACTATCGCTACTTCAATGGTCACTGCTCCTCTGAACTGTCTGCTTGCATCCCTCCACCTCTACGACAGGTGTGCAGAACTCGTCTAGCAACAAATTATCCCATTTCTGTCCAACTCTCTAATGCAAGGGTTAACCGTTACTCCCAGTCCTTCATTTATGCAACAGGTCAACCCTGGAACCGTCTCCCTCTGTCTGTATTTCCTACTTCCTATGATCTCCAGTCTTTCAAACGCAGTGTGTCCAGGCATCTCGAAATGAATGGATCTTGAATTTAGGCTCTCTTTTGTACTTTTCTTTTTCTTGGAAGGAATGGTTTGCAGGCTACTGACCTTTGGTTTCTTCTTCCTTGCATAAAAAATAAATTAAAAAAAAAATACAGCAGTGTATTGGTAGGGTGTTTTTTTGGCTTTCAGTGTTTTTTTTTTGCATGGTTTTCTTGGTGTTTAACATTACTTTTGATATTCCTATGTGTGTTTTGATGTCTAAATATGCATGAATGACCAGAAAACACTAACAAGGAAAGCAGAAGTACTGTACTAGTAGGTTAATTATAGGTTGAAGGTTGGGTATAGGTAGGGTCTGGGTACAGTAGGGGGATATTGTTCATTATCCGGACATTGCCACTACTCAGACATGCCTTTGGCTCTATTACGTCGGATAACTGAGGGATTACTGTAGTACATTTTAGCAGACATTATCTTGTAGTTCTCCAGGTAGTTTGCTTTCCTGTTCCTGTTTCTGGATTTTTCACACCCCATGTACATTATTAGTACAAAGAGGGTGAAAATGATGATTAAGTATACTGCGAAGAATTACAGGAATGTCAGTCTGGAGTATATATGAATGTGCATAAATCATTAGATTGAGATATTTGTCCTCTAAACCCCATTAAAGTACAGTCAAAGCCAAAAGCTGCAATGTGAAATTTGGTGAAAATATGTTGAACGACTATAGTTTTGGAGTGGTCTGCTTTGTGTTGAACGATTGGTTGGTAGCACTGACTTCAGTTGCCATTTGCTCCAGGTGACCAGCTTGTGGATGCCAGCATATAATTTTTGTGTAACTTAAAAGTAATCTACATATAAATCTCTTCGACTGAAGAGGTGAGAGAGGCTGTGGCACAAAAGAAGAAAGCATATAATGAGTGGATGAGGAACAGGGGCGTCGAAGAAGCCGAGAGAAAGACGAGAGAGGTATATGTAGAGAGAGGAGAGAGTAAGAAGAGAGTGGATGAGGAATTTGGAAGGAATCTGAGTGCAAAGTGGAGGGAAAGTAAGAAAATGTTCTGGAAGGAGGTAAAGAGAGCTAGACAGGGTGTCAATGAAGTCAGTGGGGGTGTGAAAGATAAAAATGGTAGATTACTAGTGGAGAAGGGAGAAAAAGTAAACAGATGGAGAGAACACTTTAATGAACTGTTGAACATAGAGAATGAAAGTAATGCAAGTATAAGTGGCTGGGGAATGGCAGGGAGAAGGAGGGTTGTGAGAAGAGAGGAAGAAATCACCAGGATGGAAGTGGTGGAAGCAATGAAGAAAGTTAAAATGGGGAAAGCCCCAGGAATTGATGGAGTGTGTGGTGAAATGCTGAAGCATGGGGGAGAGATAGTAATAGAATGGATGTGGAAGGTGTGCAGATTGGCTTGGGAGGAGGGTAGAGTCCCGGAGGATTGGAAGTCAGGTATAATTATTCCTCTGTACAAAGGAAAAGGGGAAAAAGCAGTGTGTGGTAATCATAGGGGCATTTGCCTTCTCAGTGTAATAGGAAAAATATATGGTAGGATACTTATTGACAGAGTTAGGGAAATTACTGAGGAATTAGTTGGAGAAGAACAAGGAGGTTTTAGGAAGGGAAGAGGTTGTGTAGACCAGATATTCATTCTTAGATCCTTAGTGGAAAAGTTTCTAGAGAAGGGCAAGAAGTTGTATGCAGCCTTCATGGATCTGGAGAAAGCATATGACAGGGTGGATAGACAAGGATTGTGGAAAGTATTAAGAATATATGGAGTGGACGGGAAGTTGTTGAAGGCAGTGAAGAGTATGTATGAGGGTGCTAAGGCTGCAGTGTGTGTGGATGGCAAACTGAGTGAATCTTTCCATTTGAAGGTTGGATTGAAACAAGGATGTGTCATGTCTCCATGGTTGTTCAATCTGTACATGGATGGAGTTATGAAAGAGATACAAGGTCGGGCGGTGGATGTTGGAGCGGCCCTAGTGAGAGAGGGCAGTGTTTGGAAACTCTCTGTACTGTTGTTTGCAGATGATACTGTGTTGTTGAGTGAAGACGAAGGGGAGCTGCAAGGCTTGGTAGATGAGTTTGGAAGAGTGTGTAAGAAACGGAATCTAAAGGTGAATGTAGGGAAGAGTAAAGTGATGGTCTTCGAGAGAAGTGAAGCCAGTGAATGTACAGTGAGATTGGATGGGAAGGATATGGAAAATGTGAGTGCATTTAAGTATTTGGGTAGTGTGATGAGTAAGGATGGAAGTCTGGAGGGTGAAGTGCTTGAAAGGGTGCAGCAGGGAAGGAAGGTTGCTGGTTCGCTGAAAGCAGTGATAAGAAGCAGGGAGGTGAGCATGGAAGTGAAAAAGTTGTTACATGACAGTATTGTGATACCAACTCTAACATATGGAAGTGAAGCTTGGACCCTGTTGGAAGGACAGAAGTCAAGAGTGAGAGCAGTAGAAATGAGTTATCTGAGAGGAGCATGTGGAGTCACATGGAGAGACAGACTAACAAATGAGGAAGTGAAGGAGCGTTGTGGTGTGGTTGTGGACGTGATAGGAAGCGCTACAAGAAACACGTTAAGGTGGTTTGGGCATGTGGAGAGGATGGAGAGTGAAAGACTGACGAGGAGAGTGTATGTGAGTGAGGTGGAGGGGGGCGAGAGGGAGGGGGAGGCCGAGGATGAGATGGAGGGATGGAGTGGAGAGGTACATGAGAGAGGGGGGTGTGAGTTGGGAGCGAGGTAGTGAAATGGCGGGTTACAGATCGATACGGAAGCGATTTGTTTGTGGCCACCCCGTGCGGGATTGAGGCGTCTGGCAATAGATAGATAGATGCATGAAGCGTTTCTCATCTTGTATTTTTTATGACCACATTCGCAACGTTACAATTCAATTAGCTAAATAGGTGTTTAGAAGTCAGTTCTCTATCTTTATTAACTGTAAATTAGCTAATCAAGTTGATAATTATGACCTGGGACATTATTTAACTGTGCTGTAAAACAAAATTAACTATAATATTAAACACATGAGAACGGAGTTATTCTAATGTGATAACTGATTTTTTTCTTTTAGAGTGGCTGGCAAACTCAATCCCACAGACGAGTTCAAACACATAAACCAAATGACTGAAGTCTAAGCACAACTGTTCGTTTGCTTCATTCTAGGTGCACTTCATTTCTTATGGCGTAAGCACTGCTTGCGGGTGCTGCTTCCATCATTGTGAGTATTTCCTGGTCCTACAGTGGTGTGGTAACACGAGGACGACCTGAACGATGACGGTTCTCCGTTGTACCTTCCTCCTGAAATCCTAGTCCACCTTTCCATGATTATATCTATACCAAATGTTTGAGCTTTCTGTTCAGGATTCATTTCCCATAAATAAAGGAAGATCATGCCACCTCTCATATTCCTATTAGTTGGATGAATGTTGCGTGACCTCTCCATACCATGGTACAGTAGGTCTGCTTGACGTTTTGTGATAAGATGTAAGATGAAATGTCAGGTGATCATTGTCTAACCATTGGCATTTTGTCTCTCATACGAAGTTCAGACTTGCAATTCTTGCGAGAAGATGTAAAGGCTTCGGAATTTCATGGGTTCATTCATATCATCACCCCAACAGCAGCAGATATGAAGCTTGAGGAAGTAAGGCTAGCCAACCACAAACATGTAACTGTGGTAGAGCTTTCATAATGTTTCAAGTGTTGCACTTAATCTTCAGACAAAACCACAACACGACTTTTGTCTTTGACTGTACAAAACAAGAGGAGTCCAGTGATAAGAGAAGACCTGGTTTTCAGTATTTTTGCTTGCTCTTAGCCCAGTATACTTGTCTATTTGGGCTGATAATTTTCTTTTTTATACTGCTCTGTGGGGCAACACAGGACTGGATGATCGATGGATGGATGGTAGTTCAACTATTGTTTAACAGTTCTACTTTAGTGCTTTCTCCTTCATTTCTAGAGCCTACCTCACCCCAACTCTCAGGTGGATCTCATTCACTATCAGCACTGCTAAGGGTAAGTCACCCCCTGCCCCCCCACCTCCACTGTTTAATGACCCATACAATCTAGCTACTGTATCATCATGCCCCCCAATAAGAACTAAAATGTGAACTGGGTAAAGTAAAATGAAATCTCACCCGCCATCAAGTCTGTTGCCTCTCGCTGACAGGCAAGGTTATATTGCTGCAACATGCCAGCTGTCACCTTCCCTCGAGAGTGTAGAGCATCAATCAACCGGCTCCTAGCATCAGGGGTGGCTGGAAGTGGTCTAGAATGGGATACAGGTGACAGTTTCTACACTGAATCATCATTATTAAAATGTTAAATTTCTAATGGTCTTTCACTAACAAAAGGGGTAGGCAGGATCCTAATGGGAAACACAAAATCCAAAAGTAGGGGATTTTCCGGATTTTGCACTATAGCAACTAAGCATTCCTTATCAGATCTAAATTAAGCTCCTCTACTGCCCAATCACTCTGACAGAAAAGAAAATCAAACTGGTGTCAACAAAACATCAGTAAGGCAGTTACAAACCCTATGGCATTATCGTCCTCTCAATTTTTTGTATCCTCAATACACAGTGACATACTCAAGTGAGCAAGGCCTAAATGTTTGGTTCAGACCTAGTTAACTGCTCTTCCAGTTAAGTTTCCTTCCACATAGTGAATGTTGTTGTGCATCAGGGGTCAGTTTTGAGTCCCTCATTGTTTATCATGGTAATTAAAGCCCTCTCACGTGACTTCAGAAATGGACACCCATGAGAGATGTTGTACGCTGATGATTTGGTGTTGATTGCAGAGAATGAAAGGGAGGTGGAGGAAAGATTTAAGATGTGGAGATATGGTATGGGGCACAAGGGCCTATGAGTAAATGCAAATAAAATAAAAGTGATGATCTGTGGTTGTTCAATCTGTATATGGAAGGGGTTATAAAACAGATACAAAGTAGGGCAGTGGATGTTGGAGCTGCCCTTGTGAGAGAGGGCAGTGTTTGGAAACTCCCTGTACAATTGTTTGCAGATGATAGTGTGTTGTTAAGTGAAGACAAAGGGGAGCTGCAAGACTTGGTGATTGAGTCTGGGAGAGTGTGTAAGAAACGGAATCTAAAGGTGAATGTAGGGAAGAGTAAAGTTATGGTCTTCAACAGAGGTGAAGTCAGTGAATGTAGTGAGGTTGGATGAGGAGGAAATGGAAAATGTGAATGTGTTTATGAACCTGGGTATTGTGAATGTGTACTGTATCCCTGGGTGCAAGGCCTGGGTGGGCTAGGTTTACGATGGAAGAGTTGAGAGGTAGGATGAGACTAGAGTGTAATACTGTTGTGATGAGGAGAGGTAGATTGAGGTGGTCTGGGCATGTGGAGAGGATGGGGGATGATAACTGGGTGCAGAAAGTGAGAAGCATTAACACTGAGGGTGGGGCTGCGAGGGACAGACTGAAAAAGACCTGGGACGAGGTCATTAAGTGTGATGCAGGGTCAAGGGACTGAACAGGGAGGCTGCCATAGATCAAGCAGCATGGACAGCCGCCATTAGGTGACCAAGGCCGACATATGCAAACATGTTGTAAAAATGAAATGAAATGATAGTCTGCTTCAGTCATTGTTTTTACAAATGTCATTTGTTTTTATAAAGTTCCCACTCTGGTTGCTGCTAAAGACCTGTCCTGCCATCAACCTCTTCTCTCTGTTGCATATGAATGCTATTGCTGTCTTCCTTGGGCCTTTCTGTCTCACTGGTAGGCGCACAACAAGGGCTTGGTTCACCTATTTTAACTTCATAGTTGCTGCATTGACTCTATCTGGATGACGATTTGAAGCACATAAGTGTGGCTGGTTTTGCCCGTGAGATAGTCAGGATTCTAGGAACTTGAAAGGTGAATAAGTGTGGCCCATTTTCATTATGCATGGTGCTAATTAGCTCTTGCTCTATTATGTTCTTTTGCTTTGCTTTCTGAACCAGGGCTTTGAAACGGTTTAAGGGAACGAAAACGAAAATTGAAACAAATGAAATTATGCTCGGAACAAAAACGTTATTGTATTTACTGTTCTGGAACAAAACCGCCATTTTAAAATCCCTGTAACCGGTTAATAATGTTAATTTTTCGTTCCATGCCATATTTTGTCAATATCCAATTTCACTTCCAGTAGCCAAGTGATTTAAGTAAATACATCTTTTATCTGCAAGCTTTCTTCAATTCAAGGCAGGATTTATCATTCGCTCTCTTTCTCTCTAACACACACACACACACACATGGACAAGCAGCCAGAGCGAGAAGACGTGTATCAAACCACCTCTCAACAAACCTTAAGTAGTTATCAGGAATTGTCTGGTCTCCTTCAGTCTAGTTCAAAATCTGAAGTATTGCAAGTTATTATAGTCTACCAAAAATGTAAAGAACTATTGTCGGTAAGTATACATGAATGTTTTGTAGGAATTTTGGGAACAGCTGTTCAGTTTAGTACTGCAACCGACCTTAAACATGGCTGTCAATGAAAACATTGGGGAACTGGAATTTCCAGGATTTGACAGTGAAACAAATGTTATGGATTTGGTCAAAACGTTGATTACGATAATTTGTGAACTAGAAAAGAAAGTGGAGGATCTAGTATCAAGAAACATGCCTGAAAATACCGGGAATACTATACATAGTGGTAGGTGGTGGCGACCATCATCCACTCACTTGATGTAGTGCTGCCTACTTCTTCCTTAGCCTTTATCATTCATTTTCTGTGCCTGCTCTCCTCTCTTCCTATTTTTCCTATCTTTCCTGTCACTTCTTATTGCTTTTCTTTCTTTTACAGGTGGCTTTACATTGAGTGACAAGGCAAATGGTTTCCTGTAAGCCAAGAAACCATTTACAACGCTGGGTGGTAACCATATAACCAAACCATATGTGCTCCCTACGTGTTAACAAGTGGGTTGGTGGAGGGTTAGTGCCCCTCCCTGTAAAACAAATAACTCAAAGTCAAATGGCCACCCTTTACGGGATTATGGCGTCTGGCAGTAGATAGTAGATAGATAGACTATACAGAGTTGGATACAGGTCAATGAGACAGCGAACCAGGAGACTGAGAATTTGAAACGAGAAAATATTGAATTAAGGAGAAAACTAGAAGAGAGCAGTAACAAAACAGAGAAGGTAAGTAGTGTGTTAGAGGAGCAAAAGGCAAAGTGGGCACATGTGGAAGAAGAACAGAAAGAAGTGGTCAGTTTAAGAGAAATTATTCAGGAAGAAAGGGAAATGAACAAGAAAAAAATGGAAGAAAATGTAGTGAAAATATTGAAGAAAAAAGAGGAAACAGTGAGAGAAACAGTAGAAAGGAACAGATGTGTCATAATATTTGGAAACAGGGAGGAGGAAGAAAAAGTTAGGTCTGTGAGACTTGAGAGAGCCTCGAATCAGGTGAGGAAAATATTGGGTAAGATCGATCCCGAAGGAAACAAGTGGGAAAAAGAAATTGAGGAAGTAAGGAGGATAGGGCCATATAAGAAAAGGGAAGCAAACCAATTAGAGTTAAGATGTCATCAGAAGACGTAGTAAATGATATACTTAAGGTGACCCAGAAACTAAGTAAAGAGGCAGGGATGGAAAATATTATAGTAAGAAAAGATTTGAATGAAGAAGAAAGAGAAGTTTTAAAATTTTTGAAGGACCAAGTAAAGGAAAAAAAATGACAGGAGCACAGAGGAAGAACGTAAAACTTTTTTTTTGGAGAGTGATGGATATGAAAGCAAGGAAGTGGTATGTGAAGAACTAGATGTGAAGGAAACAAAGGGGATGGATATGAATATGAAAAAGAGAAAAACAAGTGAAGATAAAATCAGTGTGGTAAATCTGAGTATCATGTACAGTAATGTAGATGGGTTAATATCTAAGAAAGGGGAAATTGGAGATTATTTAAATGAAAATAAACCTGAAATTGTTTGCTTGGTAGAGACTAAATTACCCCGAGATGTCAATACAAAATTATTTGTATGGAACAATTATAACATTTGGAGGAAGGGCAGAGAAGGTAAGTTTGGGGGAGGTATAATGATATTAACCCGTAATGACCCAAGAGCAAAGAATATAGAAATTGAAAATACCAAGGCTGAACTTTTGGGAGTTGTAATAGAGGACAGTTATGGAGAAAAAATGGATGTACAGTAAGATCTAACTATAACGGACTAACTGGGGCTCAGGCCAGTCTGAAATATGTGATTTTCCGATAAAAGCGACATCCGGACTTAGCCCTGCTAATCTGGACTTTTTCCGATATATCAGACATTAATCTGGATTGCATTGGTGTTTTTCACCACCATTGCAGTATTGTACTGTGCTATACCTTCACTGCATTTATTAAATGGTATAATAAAACAGTACTGTGCACTGAAAAACATGTCTTTTACTTGTCATATTGTGGTGAACATAGCTGAAATTGTCACACAGTCCGGACTTCTTTCTGGCTATATCAAACTTTTTCAGATATATAGGAGTTTAGCCCGGTAGCTCCTCGAGTCCGATAAAAGCAAATTCCGGTCTACTGAAGTCCGTTATATTGAGGTTTTACTGTAATAGTATTTTATATGCCCCCCAAAACTAGGGCATGGACAAAGGAAGATTAAAAACAGTTAATAAGAGAATCCATTATTAGGCTAAAAATGTTAACTGAACGAAAAAATAGAATAATATTAATGGGGAGAGTTTAACTGTAGAGAAGTTGATTGGGAAAGTATGGATGCTGGGAACAATGAGGAATCATGGGGAAATAAATTAATGGAATTGGTGTTGGAAACATGTTAACCCAAATGATCAAAGAAAACACAAGTACTAGGGGTGACGACAAACCATCCAGGGTCGACCTAGTATTCACAAAGGACCCAAATGATGTTAGGAACATAACCTACCAATGCCCCTTTGGTAAAAGTGATCACCTGGTAATTGAGATGGACGTGGTAGGAGTAAGGGAAGGAGAAAGAGATGAAAAACACAGAGAAAATAGATACAATTATGGGAAGGCAGATTTTGCTTCCCTGAGAACCTTTTTCCAAATGTAGAATAGAGTAAAATAAATATGATCACAAATGTTAATGAGAAATATGAGTTTTTGACAGAAGTATATAAAACAGGAGTTACTAAGTATGTCCCAAAAATTTCTGCAGCTATGGAAAGGAAGAAAAAATGGTTTAACCACAGATGTAGGATGGCACATGAGGCAAGAAAAAAAGCATGGAATAAAGTGAGAAGAAGGTATAGTGAAAGGGCTTGGGAGGAGTACAAGCAGGTAAGAAATGAATATGTAAGGGTAGAGAGAGAAGAGGAAAGGAAATACGAAAAAGATATTGTATCTAACTGTAAAAAAGAGCCGAAACTATTTTATAGGTTTGTAAATGGCAAAATGAAAGTTAAGGACAGTATAATACGACTGAGGGATGGAGATGAAACATACAAAAGAGAGGAAGACTTGTGTGAAATAATGAACAACAAGCTACAGTCAGTTTATGTATTGAAAAACGAATTTAGGGAGCCTAAAATGGAACTCAGGCTGACATGAATGGCCGAAATTACAGTTGACATGAATGAGGTGCTACAGCTGATGAAGGATTTGGATGTGAGAAAAGCAATGGGACCAGATGGTGTGGCTGGATGGATCCTGAAGGAATGTGTCAACCAGTTAGTGTGGCCAGTTTATGTCATCATCAAGACCTCGCTTGAAAATGGACAGTTACCTAAAGATTGGAAAAGAGCAAGTACTGTGCCAATCTTTAAGGGAGGAGATGGGGAGGATCCACTTAATTAAAGACCTGTGTCACTTACAAGTATTGTTTGTAAAATCTGTGAGAAAATTATTAGTAAAAGATGGATAAAGTGTTTAGAAGAAAATGAAGTGATAACACCAAGACAGTTTGGTTTTAGGGAAGGAAGATCTTGTGTTACTAACCTATTAATTTTCTACAATAGGGTAATAGATGTCATACAGAAGAAAGAGGGATGGGCGGACTGTGTCTACCTGGATCTAACGAAAGCATTTGACAGGGTGCCCTATAGGAGACTATTGTGGAAGTTGAGGATCTTTGGAGGGGTGCTTGGGAAACTATTACAGTGAATGGGAGATTATTTGATAGGAAGGCAGAAGAGAACAGTAGTAAGAGACAAGGTTTTACAATGGAGAAATGTGACTATTGGAGTACCCCAGGGCTCTGTCCTGGCCCCAATAATGTTTCTGATATATGTAAATGATTTGCCAGAGAGTTTGAATAGTTACATGAGTATGTTTGCAGATGATGCTAAAATTATGAAACATATTAAATGTACTGAAAGTTGTAAAGAACTGCAAGAGGACTTGGACAAACTACACAGCTGGAGCCAGACTTGGAAAATGGACTTTAATTCCAAGAAGTGTCATGTATCAGAAATGGGAATAAGTGAAAGATGACCACACTGGACATATAAAATGGGCAATGAGATAATTAGCAAAAGAAAGGATGAGAGACTTGGGAGTGATTATTTGGCATGACTTGTCACCAGAAAAGCATATAAACAAAATCATTGGGGGAACTTATGGATTATTGACCAACATGAGAGTGGCTTTTAATTATATGGATGAGGAAATGTTGAGGGAGTTGACAGTAACAATGATAAGACCAAGACTAGAGTATGCAGCGGTGATATGGTCACCTCATTTGAAGAAGCATATTGATAAACTAGAGAGGGTTCAACGGATGCCAACGAAGATGATACCACGTTTAAGGGAACTCACCTACGAGGAGAGATTGGAAAAACTGAAGTTACCAACACTGTGCGAGAGAAGGGAAAGAGGTGACTTGATCACGATATTTTGAAATGTAAGAGAATTGGAAAGGGTGGGTAGAAAGAATCTTTTTGTGTTGGATGATGGAAGAACAAGAGGTCATGGCTTTAAGTTGAAGAAAAGTAGATATCTTAATGATCTCAAAAGGTTCAGTTTCCCGAACAAAAGCATAAGTATTTGGAATGACTTAGACGAAGAGGTGGTGCAGGCGAAAAACATTCGTGCATTTAAAACTAGATTAGATGAATGTAGACATGGAGACAGGACAACACGAGCTTAGTTCAATTCCAGTATACAGTGGGGTCGCTCAGGTAGCGTTTTTTTGCTTAGCGAATCCACGGGTAGCAACAGGAAAGAAACTAACTCATAGCGATTAATGCTGCACAGTTAGCGAAAATCCGCTAGGCATTTACCAGGTAGTGAGCGGGTGGGAAGAGTTGCCAAGGACGGAACCTGATTCAAAAGCAATACTGGGTGAATATCATCTGATCTGATCTGATCTGAATGCTGATGGTGTATGCGAGCCGACCTTCATTTGTAGCGGGTGATGGGCAGAGTTGCTAAAATCAGACCCTGGTAACACTGACAGTGAGTGCGAGTCTATCCTCATGCTGATGGTGCACAGTTAGCGAAAATCGGATAGGCATTTAACATGTAGCTAGCAGGTGGGCAGAGTTGCCAGGGTCGGAACCTGATTCAAAAGCAATACTGGGCGAATATCATCTGATCTGATCTGAATGCTGATGGTGCATGGGAGCTGATCTTCATTTGTAGTGGGTGGATGGGCAGAGTTGCCAAGGTCGGACCCTGGTACCACAGACAGTGAGTGCAAGTCTATCCTCAGTCAGTTCCCTGACCCATTGCCTATCCATGAGCCGTGCGTTCATTCAACCCTCAGTCTCTCCATTGTTAAAGTTTTTTGTGACCTTCCATTTATTGTCAGGGGACTGAGTGCTCTGTTATCATAGCTTCAACTTCGGAGGCTGGCCCAAGTGGTGGCGGTGGCCCAGGGAAAAAAACAGGAAGTGCAGGTAGTGTAAAAGTGACAAAAAAGGCCAGAGAATACATGCGTGGCAAGCCAAAGAAACAATATAGCGTGAGGTACAGAGACCAGCCCTTTTGAATGCCTCGTCAGACGAAGAGGACGATGTCGACATGCCCCCTGTTCAGCTCGAGGAGGACCTATATGATGGTTGGGAAGATGAGGAAACAGAGGCCCATCGCATCGAGAATGAAGTTCGTTTGCATGTGTTACGACGTGAGGGACAAGAGAAAGACGAGGGATGAGAGATGGAGAGTGGGCAGAGTCAGGTCCGTGGTCGCTAGGTTGCTGCAGTACAATAACCACCAAGCATGACAGTAATTTCAACAACAAATAGCAAAAATGATTTAAAAGTTTGTTTATCCATTTGCATGTTAAGTAAGTTTATTTTATTAGTGTTCAAAGTAGGAGTTTAGGGTTTCGTTGGAGTGTAGTACAGGTATTTATTTTTTAGCGGCTCTAGTAGGTTGCCACGGTACGGTAACTACAATTGATAACAATATCGTCGTCATCAGCCATTGAGGTCCACTGCAGGACCGGCCTGTAAGTGGCACTCAGATCGAAATAAAAGTAAGTTTGTTAATCTTCTTTGAATATGTAATATACTATCTTATTTCTGAAGAAATATGACGTGATATTAATGGTCACTGGAGGAAATTAGGGATATAACTGAAGGAGTCAGGACCGTAGTTCACTGACCCATGTGAAAGTATGTATCTTAAGCTTTTCTTATAACTATACTCCAACTATCTCTCTCCTACCAAATTTTACAGTTTTAAATTTTTCCTTTACCTTTCCTTTTCACTTGGGGGAATGCCGGTATCTAAGCGATACTGACGGATGGAAGGTGAACCTCCCCGCAGTTACCCCAGGAAGAAGAAGAGAATTGTTTGTTTATCCACACACCGTGCATCCATTCAACTTGTCGCAGTCTCTCGCCATTGTTAAAGTTTTTTGTGACCTTCCACTTATTGTCTGGCTACTGAGTGTTCTAATATCATGGCTTCAACATCGGGGGCTGGCCTAAGTGGTGGTGGTGGCCCAGGGAAAAAACAGGAGGTGCTGGTAATGTAAAAGAGACCGAAAAGGCCAGACAATACATGCGTGGCAAGCCAAAGAAACAATACTGCATGGAGGAAAAGAAAAAGATAATTTTTTGAATACTGTATGTAGTATACGTTTATCTTATTACAGTACTGTACTGAAGAAATATGACGTGATACTGATGGGTAATGGAGGAAATTAGGGGTATAGCTGAAGGAGTCCAGGACTGTATTAATTTTTTTACGTAAGAAGTTTGCCCCTCGGGTAGCGATTTCATGGATAGCGGCCATTTTGGTGGACTAATAAGGTCGCTATCCGAGGGGCCCCACTGTACTACAAATAGGTAAATACACACACACATACTTCTGCGTCAAAAATATGACAAAAGAGCAAGTTAATAGTAATCTCTTGTGTTGTCTTAACAGCAGGCCTACACCAAGCCAGTAACATGGATCAGCTTTAAGTACTAGATAACTTTGCCTTATTTTATAATGTAGTCGTATACAGTTCTTACGAGATCTTAGGGTTTGATTTTGTTGGATACTGTGCACCATGAAATGTATGGCTTTAATACCATCTATAAGAATGTAGTCATGTATAGGGATAATAGCATATTCAATATATGGTTTGAGAATAACGTTCTAACCGGTTTTCATTTCTTTCTAACTGGTTCAAGAATGTTATGTTTCAAGGAGGAACGAAAAACGAAACGTCATTATACTGTTTTGGCTCGGAACGAACCGTTTGGAAAATAATTTTGTTTTTAAGCCCTGTTCTGAACCCTACCTCACTCCACTTGTGGGTGGGACAAAGAGGCAGGATGATGATGATGATGATGATGATGGTAAGTCCCTTTTCCATGGTTATGGGCTCTGTACAGTCTTTCACTCACTGTATACCTGCATACACAGGTGTCCAGTTGTTGTTACTGATGTTGTTCTGGCCCTTAGCTCATTTAGATGTGAACTTGGTGGATTGTAGACCAAAACTGCTCTGCTCCTGCAGTCCACTAACCTCCTATTGTGATTGGGAGGGAGCAGAGGAACATTTGTACAATATATCCAGACAGCAGAGCTGCCTGGTTATATCAGTGTCACTACATAAAGGCATCCCTCTCCATGCACAGGGACAGAGGTATCAATGTTTTATCTTACTGTATTAATACTTAATCTATAAAACCTGCAAAAATTTCAAAGCAGATTTTTCCACTCATTTCACTCTCGATTTTTCACACTTTAATAAGACTTACTGTACGTACAGTACCATCCATCCATCACCTAATCCTTGTTTGCCCAATCAAGAGCACAGAACCCTGAGGCTAGGCTACACAATCCCAACATTTAAGGAAAAAGTAACCAGCCTCACTTGCCACTAAGTTGCATCATGCGAGCAATAAACTCCCAGTGTAGCACCTGTCTAGCAACAAACTCTCGACCCATCATGCGAGTATTAAACTCCCAGTCTAGCAACAAACTCTCGACACTTTTCTGTCCAACTCTTTAATGTAAGGGTTAACCATTACTCATAGTCCTTCATGTATATATGAGGCGTGTAGTGGCACAGGGGCTTACACACCAAAATGGCCGTTTATGAGGTAAGTATGGCATCACATTCAGCAAGTCTTCCCCTATCACGTGGTACAACGAGTGAAAGGAAACTCGACCATCCAGCAGGGCTAAAGAGGGTTGAGCGTGCTGTATCATGTGCTGTGAAACTTTCCTATCAACTCCAGATCTCAGTCCACACACGGGCTTATGCACACGAGCCTACTGGCCAATGAGAGGCTGTCTTGCAGCCGCCATTATTTTAATCCCACTGCTCAACCAATCCTGTGGGTTCTACTGTCCCCGCCACGGCAGTCACACTTTCCCACCACACATACAATACTTTCCCAGGATTACTAGCTTTTTTTAGTGTTTTTGGTGGATAATACTCATCAAAATGGATATCACTAGTTCTGAAAGTGAAGTGGATACACCCAACCAGCCACTAAAATAACAAAGAAAGCCTGAGACATGGGCACAGAACATTAAAAAGATAAAAAGAGACAGTGGGGACACTGACACCGACGACAACATCCTCAACTGTTAATTCCCCCCCCCCTCCAAGCACATCTTTTATCCTTGAACTATTGAGTAAAATGATAAGTATTATAAAAATAATCATGATGTCTCACATTCTAGGAAAGAAACATAAGGTAATGACACAATATTAATATTTCAGTAATTATTATTTACAATTAGAATTCAACAAATAGGAGTAGTCATCATGAAACTCTAATAGCTTCCTTATTTCTATGTAAATGTTCTTTTGATTAGGTTATTATACACCTATATGCGTGTTGAAAATGCACAAACAGATGGGAGGGAAGTTTTTGTTTTTATATATAATTTTGTGTTTTTATTTTCACGTAAATTAAAAATATATATATATATACCATTAAAAAGAACTTTTAAAGAGATTTATTTTCATATATTATTCATCAGGTTTATCTTAAAAGTATTGCGGTGACCACTGAGCAACTTTAACCTTTAATTACTCAAAACTACTTGCGTGGCACGTAAGCCTGTGCCACTACATGCCTCATATACAACAGGTCAACTCTGGAACTGTCTTCCTCTGTCTGTATTACCTACTGCCTACAATCCCCTGACTTTTAAACACAGTGTGTCCAGGTAGGTATCTCAAACTGAACGGATCTTGAATTTGACTCTGATATCTTTTTCTTGTTTTTTCTCTAAGGGAACAATTTGTGGGCCCCTGGCATTTGGTTCCTTCTTCCCTGGAAAAAAAAAACAAAAAAAAACACCCAGATATAAAACCTTACAGGCCCAGTCTGGTAGGAGTGCTTTAACCCACAAAACTACCAGTTATCATTTGGTTATATGGTTACCATGTAACATAGTAAATTCTTCTTGGTTTAAAGGAAACAATTTGGCTTCTCACTCAGCGGTACCTGAAGGCACCACTACACTGAATCTGTGGATGATTGGTTTCTCCACATACCACCCACATACAGTGCTGACTTTTAAAAATTGCAAAATCTGAGAAACTCAGTCACAATTTATTCCTGATATACATACATAAAAATGACACCAAGCTTCTTGTTATGGTGGTCGGATGAGGGTACTGAAGCTGCAGTTAAGGAGAAAAGAAAGCCTTTCCACATGGTAACAAGAAGGAATATTTGGCTGCCATGCGTGGGGCTAGAAAAGAGGTATAGAGGGTCAAATCGAGTCTAACAGACTTTTACTGGATAACTTAAATACAGTGGCATTGAAAGGAAGAATATGATATTCAACCCCTTAACCGCGGGTCGTCACTTTTGTGACACTCGGGTGCAATGGATCATACCGCGGGGCAACACTTTTGTGATTTTGTGTTGTTTTGAATTTGCCCAGCCTTTCAGGTGGTGACTTGTATCACCTATCAGCACTGCCAATGTCCAACAATAGTCAGAGCTGCTAATGTCATCAGTACTCCCATCCATTGTTGACAATTTAGCCATATTCCCCCATTCAAGACTCCTCTCCCTACCTCCCCTCCATTACCCTCTCGTGTCGTCTGCTCAGCTGCTCTGCGCTACGCAAATCTTCCCCAGATTTTTCCACTGATTTCATTCATTGAAATGAGCCCTAGGCCCTATTCTTATACCAAATAATATATAAAAAAAAAAAAATTAGGTAACTGATAGTGCCATACACCTGGAATTGGCTAATTATCGCTTGGCAACATCCAACCTGCACTCGTTCGCTAATTTCCCCTGCTTTTTTCCCCGTGAAATATGCCGTATGAGCTATTCTTGTAATATAAATGAATATAAGAAAGGAAGGGAGAAGCCTGAGTGATATTTATATTCACCTGGAACTACCTAATTTATTATGTATTGTCTAGACTTCCTACGACTTATTTCTTAGCATATACATTAGCAGTTGACATTTTCAACTCTTGGCTACCGAGATATGTACAGTACATTCAGTTCACTCTCATCCTTCAACCTGTAAGGACATCGCAGTCGCGCCCCTCCATTTCTGCCGCTTTTGCGCCCATTATAAAAGGCCCTGTGACCTCTACCCCTACTAAGCATCATGTGGGAAGTGGTAAAGGACTGTAGATATATATAAGTGTAATAAAGTACTAGAAATAATAAAGTGTGAGTGTGTATATGAGTAAGAAATGACAGAATACCAGCAGCCAATTAGCGCGAGTGGGAGGCTTGTTTTTTTTCTTGGAGTATGGATTCCAAACTACTTGGAAATCATTGAATAGTGTTTCTAGTGATAATATGAGGCAGTGGTATTCATATTACAGGCTGTGGGGAAGTGTAAAGTGGAGACTTAGTTACCCAACTTCAGAAGTCTCCATAAGTCCTATGGTAGTCAACGAGTGCTAAAAAAAACATCCCAGGAGAAAGCTGAACGTATGTGCCATATGCATATGTAATTATAATATTCGAGGACTAATAAATGATTTTTGGCAAATATTTTTAAAAAGTCAGTCGGAGCATGGATTTTCCCAACGGGACGGGCACGGCGCGCCTCCGACAACCCCACGGTTAAAGGGTTAAGAGGGTAAATCAGATGAAGACGGAAAACAGGGATATCATAAGTGAAAAGAATGATGATGGAAAGGTAGTGGTGAACAGTGAGGATATTAAAGATGTCAGGAGAGAGCAATCTAACCAGCTGCTGAATGAGGAGTTTGACTGGAACAAGGAGGGTTTGGAGTCAGCAGATCCAGTGTTTGGCTCTTGGCCTTTGAATGATGCTACAAAGATGGGCAAGGCAATAGGCAGAATGCAGTAGAGGAAGGTGGCTGATGTGTCTGGGTTGACTGCTGAAACTCTGAAGGCCTCAGGAGATATAGCAGTGGGGTTGGTTAATGATTTGATGAATATAATTATGTGATGTCCTAGATGACTGGCTGAGGAGTGTGATTGTAATTGTGTTCAAGGGGAAGGGTGATGCTGTGGAAAGAGGAATTCATAGAGGCTTGATGGAGATATGTAAGAAGGCTTGGATGAGTGAAGCTGTGCCAGTAAAGTGGAAAAAGGGATTATACCCCCTGTACAAAAATAAAGGTGAGTAAAGTGAGTGCAAGAAGTTTTGTGGCATAAGTTTATTGAATGTTGTAGGGAAGGTACAATATATGGAAGAATTATCACAGAGGAAATAAGAGGGATATCAGGAGTCCTAGTGAGTGATGAACAGGGTGGCTTTAGGAGTTGTATAGGATGTGTGGATCAAATATTTGCAGTAAGACAGATGTTGAAGAAGGCTTGTGAGAAGGACTACAAGGTGTTTAGGGCATTTATGGATCTGGAAAATACATATGACAAAGTAGACAGAGAAGGATTGTGGAAGGTTGTGCACATGTATGGTGTAGATGGTAAGCTGCTAGGTGCCATAATGAGTTTTAGTGATGGTAGTGAGGAATGAGCAAGGGTAAATGGGCATCTAAGTGAATGGTTCACAATCAATGTGGGCATGCAACAAGGCTGTGTGATGTCCCCATGTTGTTAATTACATGTATGGATGGGGTGATGAGAGAAGTAAAAACATGAGTAATGGAGGGAGGGATGGCATTGGTAATGAATGGTGATGGATAGAATATCTCAAATTTGTTGTATGCTGATGATGCAGTGGTACTTGCAAATACCAAACAAGAACTTGGTAGACTAGTGCAGAGTTTTGCTGATGTCTGTGAGCATCGTGCCATGAGAATAAATGAAGAAAAGAGTAAAGTGATGGTAATCGAGAGAGGTGACTCCCCGTGTGATGTTACAGTGAATGGAGAGAAACTGGAATTGGTGAGAGAGTTCAAATACCTGGGTACAGTAATAGAAAAGAGAGGAAAATGTACAAAAGAAGTGGGAAGTATGGTGGCAAAAGGAAGGAAAGTGGCTGGTGCTATGTAGGCCTTGATAAGAAACAGAGGCCTCAGTGTTGCAGCTGCACAAAGCTTACATGAGGGAGTATTAGTGCCAACTTAAACATATGGGTGTGAGACTATGGTGTGGCATGAAAATGAAAAGTCAAGAGTGAGAGCAGTGGAGATGGGACTGCTGAGAAATGTATGTGGTGTACAAAGAGTGGATAGGATAGGAAATAATGTGATTTGTGAAAGATGTGGAGTGAGGAGATTGTATAGTCACGTGGAGAAAATAGATAATAACAGTGGTGAAAAAGGTATATCTGAGCAAATTTGAAGGATGGAGGAGATGAGGAAGGCCAAGGAGAAAGTGAGAGGATATGGTGGATGAGTGTGTGAAGAAGAGAGGTATGGAAGTCAGTGAGGCTAGGGGACTGCTGCGAGATCAAGCTGGCTGGATGAATGTTGTGAGGAGAAGTGCATGATCAGGGATTCAGCACCTCTTTTTAATGTGACAACGTTCAGACTGACTCTTTTGAATATGTTTATGTGAAGCTACAGAAAGTGTGAAAGTTTTTTAGTGTATCAGATACAGCCAGGATTCCAAGGGCTTGAAAGATGAAAGAATGGAAGTGTCAACCACTGGATTGGGCAAACTTGGGCTGTCTAGATGCTGCTACTCCTCACCCTACCCTGGGGTGGAAAAGGTCCAGATGATAATGACAATAAAACTTTTGGACCAGATAATGAAGGTAATGGAGAGTTCTCGAAGGTATGATTAGAGAAAATGTGAATATTGATGAAACTCAGTTTGGGTTTATGCCAGGTAAAGGGATCACTGATGCCATATTTATTGTTCAACAGCTTCAGGAAAAATATATAGGACTGGGATCTGCACTTTGTTTTTGTTCATTTAGAGAAGGCCTTTGACAGAGTCCACACAGAGGTGGTAATGTGGGCAATGAGAAATCTTGGGATTGAGGAGTGGTTGGTTAAAGGGTTATATCTATGAATGTGCATACTGGCACCCAGGAGAGTGAAGAGAGATGTGAGTGATGAGTTTTTCATGAATGTTGGAGTGCATCAGGGGTCAGTCTTGAACCCCTTACTGTTTACCATGGTGCTTGAAGCCCTCTCATCTGACTTCAGAAAGCGACTACTATGGGAAATGTTCTATGCTGCTGATTTGATGTTGATTGCTGACAACGAAAGGGAGGTGTAAGAAAGATTTAAGAAAAGGAAAGATGGTATGGGCACAAGAGCTTGAAAGGGGGAGGTGGTGGCTCAATCGGTAGAGAGGTGGCCTGTAGTCCTAACAGACCCAGGTTCAAATCCCCATTGGGGCAGGGAACAGCTTAAGGATTTGAATTTCATTAATATCAGGCTTTACTGATCTACCAGAAGACCCGCCGATATGTCGTAAAAATACCCCTGCTAATACCAATACACCAGTCCAGTATGAGACAGCCCTAGCATGTATTCAATATGGACAGTGGGTGTTAGCGCCGAAGTGGTGACATGTAGAGGTGTATGGTACAAAGGAGGACTGCTGGGCCTCAATAGCAGGCTGAAAAGCCTATGCCCAGGGTCGTATACATAAAAAAAAAAAAAAAAAAAAAAAAAAGCAGATAAATAAAAGTGATGGTATCTAGGGTTGGTGGTGGTACTGTCAAAGAAGAGGGACAGTGGCTATGTGCAGTTTGCCACAAGGGAGTGGGAAGTAACTCCATTCTGTGCAGTGTTTGTGATAAGTGGGTATATAAGAGATGTAGTGGTACTAGAGGTTGACTACAAGATAAAGCTGATTTCATGTATGCGATGTGTAGGGGAGAGACGGTGGAGATTGTCAAGAGTGAAAGGACTGAGCTTGCTGGTGGGTCTCCTGAGTGTGTGGAAGAGTTTTGTTGCTTGGGAGACGTTATGTGCTGGAGGTGGGGCTGGAGCTAGCTCTGTGGCTAAAGTGAGGAGTGGTTGGAAGAAATTCAGGGGGCTGTTGCCTTTCCCTCTGTGCTTAGGGATCTTTGTATGCAGCATGTGTGAAGAGTGTAAGGTAAAATGGGGTAATTTCACCATGAGGCCAATAATTCCAATTCAAAAGCTCATTGCTCTGAAACTATTGCATGGATCTGGCTTCTGCTGGGCTTAGTTTTTAGAGGAATGCCAACATAAAGTCAAGTAAAGTTTTGAGCCACTGTGCAAAAAAATGGTGTTTGAGAAATGAAATTGTTTACTGAAAATTTTCAGCGCCTACTGCACTGTTATGTCCACGTCCCACACCGCCACAGGCTTCAACAACAGTAGTTCAGTATAGGACGGACATAACCAAGCAGGTTGTTCTTCCTAGAGGTAGCCTTTCAGTGTGTAACAAAACAATCAGCACAGACATTGAATGTAAACAAGCTTCTCATGTTTGTTGTCTTTACTTACCAAGTAATTACATGGTATGATCACAAACTACACTCACAGATTTCACAAGTAACAGAGCTACAATAACTTCACAAGGCCATAAGTCAAACTAAACTCAAACTCCTCTCTACTCTCCTCCATCCTCATATAAGCTTCCTAGATACAGTACTCAAATGATCTCATAGCAGCATCGGTTCCCAAATCAGAGACATCCAAAATATCCCAGAGTTTTCTTATATTATGTAGCACTCTAAATTCTTTAGCATACAAACTGAAAAAAAAAATTACATACTTTAACAAACAAACAATCACATAAGTACAACATTATAGAGAAAAAGAGCATAAAATTTAATGTACAAAATACCTCCGCTCACAAATAGCAAGCTAACTGGCAATTCTGACATGTAACGGAAAAATTCAAGAACCATCGGGAACACTCCAGCACTACCTAACTAGCAAATCCCACTTCTAAACAGAATCAATAAAAGCTGGAAAAAAACAAAAAAAAACAAAAACTAATTACCCATTATTTACATGTTGCAGGTCATATTAACATTCTCTTCTAGATCGTTAAAAACAATTTGATATTTTGAGGTGAATATGAATGGTAGCCAACCTCATGAGTCACCCAGCATGCAAAAGAAAATGTCATGTAGATATGTTTGCAAAAACATGAAGCCCTACACCAAGGACAGCCTTGCTGCCACTAATGCAGCCTAATTATTCTAGCTACTGAAAGAATGAAGGAAAGAAAGATAGAAGAGGGAGGTTAAAGTCACCAATAGGCAGAAGGATGAGGAAGGAATGAAGGAAAGAAAGAGAAGAGGATGGAAGGAAAGAAGGATGGTTGGGTGCAGAGGGTGAGAGGTGTTGGTATTGGGGGGGGGGGACCAGGAGGGACATGGGACGAGGTCATTAAATGTGACTTAAGGGTTAAGGGACTGAATAGGGAGGCTGCCAGAGATCGAGCAGCGTGGAGAGCCACCATTAGGTGACCAAGGCCGACACATGCAAGCATGTTGGAGCCTTCAAAAACGAAACGAAACAAAACAAAACTTGTGATTGAGGGCCTTTATCCTTTCAGGTCCTTGGGCTGGGACTGTTTTTCTTTCACATGTTGAGCAAATTGTGTAGGGGAGGATTTCTTGGTTTGTAGGGTTGGGCAAGCTACAAGTTTTTAGAAATTTTCCATGTTTAGGCCTATATTGCTATGGAATATGAACAGTCTGCATGATGAAGCTAAGAAGTTCATAGCCGCTGTGTATGATTTGAAGTGGTACAAAGCGGTTGTGTTGAAGCAGAACACTGAGATGAGTGGCATGGACCTGCACTTCATGGCTCCTGAAGGACCGAGGATGGTGTTCAAGTGGCCAACACGAGTGGATGTGTGCTGTATACTAGTGTCAGACATCCTTGGTGTCCTAAAGGAGTCCCCTCGACCAACTTCTACCCATGCCAGCCACTTCCCTATCAGTGAAACAGTGATGGATGCCACTGATGTAAAGTTTGCCCAATACATGACATAGGCCCTACTGTATGGTAGCCTAGGCTACCAAAGCCTAGTTATAATCAATCGTGTACAATATGTGGAGTGGCATGAGATAGATGGGGGTGCTCACCATCCACTCACTCGATGTAGTGCTGCTCTCGGGTGTCTGCCGTTTCCTCTCCTCCATCCTTCTTTCCTTCCATCCTCTTCTCTTTCTTTCCTTCATTCCTTCCTCATCCTTCTGCCTATTGGTGACTTTACACTCCCTCTTCAATCTTTCTTTCCTTCATTCTTTCCTCTTCCTTCTGCCTGTGCGTGACAAGCTGAATGGTTTCCTTTACACCAGGAAACCATTTACTATGCTGGGTGTTCCATATAACCAATTTTGGCGCCTGGTGGCTTAGTGGGCAATTATGGCACTCCAATCAGATTGAGCCAGTGAATGTTTATATCCAAGTGATGGTTGGGGTTTACTGCTTATGTAATGTCACTCAGGGATGAGTGAGGCTGGTCACTCTCATCTTAAATGTTAGGACCAGCTTGCCTAGCCCTGGGCTCCTATGCTCCTCATGGGGAAATGTAGGATTGGAAGATGAATGAATGAATGTATTATAACAATAAAAGCCATTAACCCCTAAAGTCCTAAACGGCCCAGTAGGGGTTTGCATTACTCTGACACCGTGGCTAAAAAGCCCAGTACAGCAACTGCAACAAAAAACTGCATTCAATATTTCCTACTTCTTACTTAATGCAACCTGAACCAAGATCATCCCAGCTACAAGCTGAGAGGGAAGGAGGAGGGCTCCAGCCTACCAACAGAGAGGGGGGTGAGCCCTCCCCCTTACCCTGTCTCTCCCTCTGCCTACCCCCTCAGTTGATGCCATAAGTGATGTATCCCACTATTTCTACCCTTCCTACTGCCACTAGAGCAATTCAAGAGAAGTATCCTTCACCACTTCTGCTTCATATTCGTATGTGCAGATAGAGGTGATATTTCCACGCTCTACACTCTCTCCCTCTGAAAATTCCCCACCCTCCCTTCAACTTTCTCCTCTCCTCCTCTGTGTTACTCCCCTACACCCTCACGTGACGCATCGAATGAGAATTCATTTCCTGACTTTATTGCACTTTATAAACCTAAAATAAGACTGCTTTTAATGTAGCAATGCCTTTTTTTTTTTTTTTTAATGCAAGGAAGAAGGAACCAAAGGCCAATGGCCTGCATACTGTTCCTTCCAAGAAAAAGCAAAAACAACATAAAAGAGGGCCAAATTCAAGATCCGTTCATTTCGAGATGCCAGGACACACTGCGTTTGAAAGACTGGAGATCATAGGAAGTAGGAAATACAGACAGAGGAAGACAGTTCCAGAGTTGACCAGTTGCATAAATGAAGGACTGGGAGTAACAGTTAACTCTTGCATTAGAGAGTTGGACAGAAAAGGGATGAGAATTTGTTGCTAGACGGGTACTATGTGCCCATCGTAGAGGTGGAGAGATGCAAGCAGACAGTTCAGAGGAACAGTGACCATTGAAGTAGCGACAGAAGAGAGATAAAGATGCAACAGTGCGGCGAAGAGACAAAGGTTGAAGGGAATTAGTAAGAGGAGGAGAGTTAATGAGACGAAAAGCCTCTGACTCCACCCAATTGAGAAGAGCTGCATGTGGGGAGCCTCCCCACACATGAGAGTTGTACTCCATACACGGGCGAATAAAACCCGTGTACAAGGTCAACAACTGTGCAGGGGTAAAGAAAGTTCGGAATCGGCTTAGCACACCTAATCTCTTGGAAGCAGATTTCACAAGAGATGTAATATGTTCTTTCCAAGACAAATCCCGAGAGAATCAAACCCCAAGCATGTTCAAGGATGATGCAGGACATAACTGTTCATTATTAAACATTAGTGGGTAATCCTGAGGAAGAATTTATTGGGTTGATAAGTGTAAGAACTGAGTTTTTGATGCATTAAAAATTACAAGATTATTTTTACCCCAATCAGAGATACGAGCCAAGTCAGACATTAGGTGTGACATAGCCTCATCCCTTTTTTGTTGAAATAACTGCTGAGATGGACGTTGCGGAAACCGAATGGAAAAGTGAAGGGTGGAATCATCAGCATATGAGTGGATAAGGTTAGATGTACAGCTTAGAAGGTCAGTAAAGAATAAAAGGAAGAGAGTTGGTGATAGGAGAGAGCCCTGAGGAACACCACTGTTGACAGGTCTAGGAGAAAAACGATGGCCGTCTACAACAGCAGCTATAGAACGACCAAAAAGGAAGCTAGAGATGAAGGCACAGATAGAAGAATAGAAACCGTAGGAGGGCAGTTTGGAAATTAAAGATTTATGCCAGACTCGATCGAAAGCCTTTGAGATTTCAAGTGCAATGGCAAAGCTTTCGCCAAAGTCCCGAAAGGAGGATGACCAGGAGTCTGAAAGGTAGGTGAGAAGATCGCCAGTGGAGCGTCCCTGACGGAACCCATACTGACGATCAGAAAGAAGGTTGTGACAGGAAAGATGCTTTAAAATTTTTCTGTTAAGAACTGACTTGAAAACTTTTGAGACACTGGATGTTAAAGCAATTGAACGATAGTTAGAGGGTTGGGAATGGTCACCCTTCTTTGGAACTGGCTGAATGAGAGCAAACTTCCAGCAAGAAGGAAAGGTACAAGTTGATAGACAAAGGCGAAAGAGTTTACCTAGGCAGGGTGTAAGCACAGAAACACAGTTTTTGAGGACAACAGGAGGGACTCCATCAGGACCATATGCCTTGTTAGTATTGAGGCCAGTGATGGCAGAAAATACATCAGCTGAAGAAATTTTAATGTCAGTCAAGAGGAAGTCAGAGGGGGGAAGTGATGGAGGAATAGCACTGGAATCGTCTAAGGTGGAATTGGGGGAGAAAGTCTGAGCGAAGAGATCTGCTTTATCAGTAGAAGAAATAGCTACAGAGCCATCAGAGTAGATAAGGGGAGGGAAGGATGATGAGGTAAAGTTGTTAGAAAGGTTTTTGGCAAGGTGCCAGAAGGAGTGAGAAGAATTCGAGTTGGAGAGTTGAGAACATTTAGCACGGATGAAATTATTTTTAGCAGAGCGAAGAACAGACTTAGCACGATTCCGGGCAGAAATATATAAAAGATGTGATTCAGGGGTGGGTTGGCTCCGGTACCTCTTATAGGCCCTCTCCTTGTTGCGGACAGCATTAGAACAAGCATGATTAAACCAAGGCTTTCTTGCAATAGTCAGAGGATATGAGAAGGGAATGTATGCTTCCATGCCTGAGAGAATAACCTCCGTAATGCGCAAGGGACACTCAGATGGTTCCTGGCCATGGAAGCAATAATCATTCCATGGAAAATCAAAGAAGTACTGCCTGAGGGCCTCCCAGTCTGCAGCTTCAAAGTGTCACAGGCGGCGTTTCTTTGGAGGGTCCACAAGCTGTAATGGAGCAATAGGACAGGCTAAAGTAATAAGGTTATGATCGGAGGAGCCCAACGGAGAGAAAAGATTAATAGTGTAAGCAGAAGGATTAGTTGTTAGGAAAAGGTCAAGTATGTTGGAACTCTCTCCAAGGCGGTCAGGGATACGGGTAGGGTGCTGTACAAGCTGCACTAGGTCATTAAGGATAGAAAAGATGTAGGCTTGTTCACCAGGTGGATCAGTGAAAGGAGAGGAGAGCCAAAGGTGGTGGTGAACATTGAAATCTCCTAGAATGGAGATTTCACAGAAAGGAAAAATGGATAGAATGTGTTCCATCGTAGAAGTAAGAGAGTCAAAGAATTTTTGAGAGTCAGTAGAATTAGGAGATAAGTAAACAGCACAGATATATTTAGTCAGAGAATGACAGGAAAGCCGAAGCCAGAGAGTAGAGAATTCAGAAGAATCAAGTTCAGGAACACGAGAGCAAGATAGATTGTTGCGTATATATATGCAACAGCCACCTTTGGCTTTGAAATGAGAATAGAGAAAGCAACAGCCACCTTTGGCTTTGAAATGAGAATAGAGAAAGTAGGAGGTTACAGAAAAGAGTTTTCTGTCAGTTGCCTCAGACAGCTGAGTCTCAGAGAGAAAGAGAAGGCGAGATTTAAAGGAGAAGAGGTGGTGTTCAACAGAGCGAAAGTTAGAGGAAAGGCCGCGAATGTTACAGAAATGAAGAAGAAGTGAGTCAGACAGTGATTCCAGGCAGCTCTTTGAGTCATCACCGGGAGAGGGGTGGATGGTGGGGGCATTTATGGTCCCCCCCCCCTGGGGACTCCGAGGCATGATTTTTGTGCGACATTTAACAAATTTTGAAAAGGAAGTGTAGTGTGTATGTAGTTTGGTGTTGACAGTTAGAGAAACTTGTATTGGAGAGCATGCTGGACTACTCTCTGTGTTACTGAGATACTGAAAAAGTTCAGCAAAGGGGGATGGTCAGGAACAAGTCCTGAAGGCTGATGAAACGGGAGCTCCAGCTAATCCCTGTCATCAGCCTTCCATCCACCTTGGGAGTACTGCCCTGCTTGACTGGTGCTACATCACTTATGGCCTAGTGTATATATAGTAATATGTGTGTACATTAGTAGCCCAATGTAATGTATATTATTGGAAATTTATCAAAGCATAACCGTATTTTTCTGTGGGTTATGTCTCTATGCCACTGCTTTTTACACCTTTAGCATTGTAATTATTTGTTTCCCTAATAATAATAATAATACAGCAATTTGGTTTTACGCCTGGTATCCCTGAAGGGCTAAGGCGTTTCCCCTAGACAGAGGACTTTTGGATTGGAATGTGCAGCATTTTGTGACCGGATGCCCTTCCTGATGTCTACCAATGACCCTTGGGTGGATTCGATCCTCCGACCCTTCGGTCAGAACGGAGCGCTCTTACCCACTGAGCCATGGCTGCTACAAGTATTTGTTTCCCTACGGTAAGTGAAACATTTTTGCACATATAAAGCTGTGTTATACCTTTATGTTAGATATATCATGATATTTTATTATATTATCATGAATTCAGTGATGAATGTATCATTTCTGTTTCTTGTGTGAAAATTTCTTTTCCAGGAACGTTTTCTTCTCAGGATATTTTTTTCATTCAGGTTTAGTTAGGGAGCATTCATTCATGTTTCGGAACATTATTCACCTTGAATGTTGTCACTTTTGACAGGTGAGTCAAAATAATGAGGTCATTTTCTGCGACGTACTGCCTCTCGCCAGGCTGGGAAGGGTAACTATTATCTTCTTTGTCGCACTGTTGTGTGAGAACTACTCAGTCAATCTGGATGAGACTTACATCTTCAGGTGTGTAATTTCTTACTCTTGAAATACATGCCATAATTTTTTGCATTTACAATACTTGAAAAAATGCAATTTTTTGTGGTTCAGGGGAGGGGTGGGTTGAGCAAATTGCAGACTTTTAGGGGTTAAGCATTTATTTTTTTAGTTCATGACAGGACGATTTTTTTTTTCATTAAATATGTTCTGGCAAAATTACCTCTTCGGAAGGGGTAATTTGACCGCAAGACACTTTTTTTTTTTAATCTGTGGCATTTTTTTTTTTTTTAATAAATACAAAAATGATTATAGGTATCTTTAGCAGAAGGGCTGAATGTATACGTAAAGCAATAATAATGTCAATAATCCATATGTGGCGGATTGTATTTAGCAAAAACCACCATTCATGGCAAAATTACAGTACCCAGTTTTACCCTAATGCTGTATGGTAGTGAGACCTGGGCACTAAATGAAGGGGGTATTCATAGGTCCAAATGTACAGAAATGCCAATGATTAGGTGGATGTGTAATGTGTCCTTGAATGCAAGGCCTGGGGGGATAGGTTTACAATGGAAGAGTTGAGTGGAACAATGGGATTGGAATGTACTGGTGCTGTGATGATGAGGGGTGGACTGAGACAGTTTGGGCATGGAGAGAGGGTGCGGGATGACAATTGGGTGTAAAAAGTGAAAAGTGTTAATGCAGTGGGTAGGGTTGTAAGAGGCAGACCGAAAAAGACCTGGGACATGGTCATAGAGTATGACCTCAGGGATAAGGGACTGAATAGGGAGGTTGCTAGAGACTGAGCAGCACTGAAAGCCGCCAGTAGGTAACCAAGGCCAACGCATGCAAACATGCTGGAGACTTTATAAGTGAAACAAAACGATGCTTCCTGCTAGGGAATCCCCATACTGAGGACTGCAATGGTATAGTTGATGTTTTCTAGGGACCGGAAACTAAATCAACTAATTTCTTCCTAACAGTTGCCATGAGCTATTAAGAAAAAAGAAATCTAAGATGTGGTGGAGGATCTGTAACACTGTGAAAGTCTCAGCTTGAATTCTGACTCCATTTACTTGTGGCTGAATTAGTCTTGCCTAAGAATGATGTATGTAGGGCTAGTTATCAAGCTTGTAGCCATGCTTCACTCTCATGGTAGTACATTACCTCCCAGAGTTAATGGTAGCTATCCATCTACCCACCCAACCCTTATATAGGAAAAGGTCATGAGGAGGGAGGAGGAGCATAATAATAATAAAAATAAATAATACTGTAATGCAGCACTAACAATATTAGGGTTATTCCATGCCAAATCACCCAGGGCTCCCCAGGTTACCATCAAAGAAAATGTTGAAAAAAAATCACATACAGTCAAACCCTGATATGATACCCTGATAAGTGATACCCCAGCTTAATGATGGGGGTAGAAATACCACTCTACCCCTCCTAACGATGGCCAAGCCCTTGTTTTTGCAATGCGTCCTGTGATGTATCATCTGAGAGTAATGGACAAAAAGTTTGAATTACGCACTTTTCTACAGCCAGCTAAGCCCACCCACCTACCAGATGCGCAGAAACACTCAAGCAGCCCCACACCCATCGCTCACCCCACGTGCACCCATATTTCTTCTTGCACTGCCTGTCACTGAGCGAGGATCTCTCTTACGTTCACCTACCCCGTATCGAGTAGCATCACCAATATTACGCAAGCCGCTATCGTAGTGCATCGTAACTGTGTCCCAACAGTGCCGTGAGTAGGACAGTGATACTGTGTGTGGAGTGTGATTTTGTGATAATTTTGGAGTAATTATGTGTGATCATGTCTGGCAAGGGCGCTGCAAATGGTGGGGCTAGTGGTGGTAGTAGAACCCTAGTTGGGGTGGTAAGCAACCTGCTAGTGTTGGTGCTGGCAATGTTACTGCAAAGCACCCTTGTAAAACTCTACTGAATTCTTAAGCATCACGACAAAGGCAAGGGCGAGTGTGCCATCACTTCAGCTCTCCACCTGGCCCAGTCAACTGTCTCGATTATCATCAAGAAGGGAAAGGCCATCAAGGCTGCCATTGGGGAGGCTGCAACCTTCACCACCTCCTGTATCACCCGCCAGAGTGACTCTGTAATGGAGGAGCTGCAGAGGATGCCCCGCATGTGGGTGGAAGATCAGAACAGGAGGAAGGCACCCATGAGTCAGGCAATCATATGTATGAAGGCTCTCTCCTTGTGGGACAACTTAAAGGTGAGATGCAATCTTGATGCTAGTGAAACCTTTAAGGCTGGTCAAGGGTGGTTTGAAAGCTCTTAAAGGTGAGATGCAATCCTGATATTAGTGAAACCTTTAAGGCTAGTCATGGGCAGTTTGAAAGCTTTAAGAAGCGGGCAAGCCTACACACGTGAGGATGTCTGGCGAGGTGGCGAGTGCAGATGCAGTGGCGGCAGCAGTGCTCCCTGACAAGCTCAAGCAGATCATTGTGAGGGGTGGCTACAGTGCAAAACAGATCTTGAATTTTGATGAGATTGGGCTTTCTTGGAAGAGAATGTCCTCCAAGACATATCTTTACAACAGAGAAAAAGTCTATGTCAGGGTTCAAGGCCTTGAAGGACTGGTGTACACTGCTGCTGGAGAGCAACACCGAGGGTGACCTCAAGCTAACCCGTACCACTCTGGGGGAAGGGGGGGGGGATAATCCTCTACACTGGCTGATTTTGGATTTTTTTTTCTGGCTAAATGGGCTTAAATCAATATAAGATCCCTGGCACTAATAAAAGTAAACACTATAGCCAGAAAGTTGCCTGAACTGAGTCAGATTGGTGTCACTCTACCTTTGATATCTTCAGGGTTACTGAGAGAGCAGAGTGGCTGTGAGCTTATGAACCGATTTTGTTTTTGTTTTTTTCTGGCTAAATGGGCTTAATACATCAATATAAGATCCCTGGCACACATAAAAGTAATCACCAAAGCAAGAAAGTTGGGTGAATTGGGTCAGGCTGGTGCTTCAAGGTTACTGAGAGAGCTAAGTGGCTGTGACCTTGTGAACCGATTTTGGATTTCTTTGTATGACTAAATGGGCTTAATACATCAATATAAGATCCCTGGCACTAATGAAAGTAATCACCAAAGCCAAAAAGTTGGTGGAATTGAGTCATGATGGTACCACTTGACCAATGAAACTCTCAGGTTTACTGAGAAAGCAGAGTAGTTGTGAACCTGTGAAGACTGTCACTTGCCTCCCATGCTCCTAAATCAGTGTTGTAAGCGTGGAGCAGAAATGTCTAAAGTTAGCAGGATACGTTAGACCTTCCATTTTACTTTGGTTGCTTACAATGGGTTCTCAATGCTGCACGATGTAGATCTACATCACGGGCGTTTTAGAGGGGGATGTAGATCTATGTCCCTAGCATGATCTGGGTTAAACCGCCCAGTCCCCCCGACGTATGATGCACGCCACTTTTTTTCACGCCGAGACCCACCGACGTGCATCGTACGCCAGTCAATTGGATAGAGGGATGGAGTGGAGAGGTACATGAAAGAGGGGGGTGTGAGTTGGGAGCGGGGTAGTGAAATGGTAGGGGACAGAGCAACATGGAGGCGATTTGTTTGTGGCCACCCCGTGTGGGACTGAGGCGTCTGGCAATAGATAGATAGATAGATAGATAGACTACATATAAATTCATACCAAATAAATAAATATCTACGAAGTTGTGTGGTTTTGGTTCAGTTTTCCTTGCCTAGGTAGCATCTTTTATTATGGAGCACGCCGTAATAAAAAACGGTAGCCAGGTGAGGTATCTCTCACCTGTTTAGTATATTTTTCACTTCAGATGAGTGCTTTCTTGCTGAATTTTCGATGTTTCTCAGTAAAAGCAGATGTTTGAGCCAAAAAAAGGCAAGTTGAAAAATGGTCAGGTTCTGGGGGTGGGTTGAGTAAAAAAGTGGTTGGGACGAAGCGGGATAAAGCCGCTCCTAGTCTACCACTCTGAAAACCCGAGGGTTCTGGGTGGCTATGCTAAGGAGAATTTGGGGGTAATCTGGAAATCAAACAAGAATGTCTGTCTACCACTCTGAAAACCCGAGGGTTCTGAGTGGCTATGCTAAGGAGAATTTGGGGGTAATTTGGAAATCAAACAAGAATGTCTGGCTGACATCCAACATCTGTTCTTACTATTCTCACTCCTGCCACTCTCGTGTCCTCAAGAACTATGCCTCCAAGGAGAACTTAGCCAACAGATTTCTCGTGGTGGTGGACAACGCGCCTAACCACCCTCCTGCGATGAAGGACTGGGCAAGTAACATAGAAGAGGGGTTCTTGCCCCTCCTCAACACAACGTTGTTGTTGCAACCCATGGACCAGGGGGTTATAGCGACATGCAAGGCATATTACCTCTACTGCACTATGCAACAGTCAGTGAGGGCATCACAATGACAACAGTATGATGGTGCAGTCATTCTGGAGGAGATACAAAATACACCACGCCATCAAAAACATCACGGCTGCATGGAGGGAAGTAAGCCAACTCACCATGAACAGTGTGTGGTACAAGCTGTGGCTGAAGTGCGTACACTCCTTCACCGGCTTCCCTGAGGGCATGCGGGCACCACCAGTAGAATGGGTGTAGCAGAACATTGTGCAACTGTCACACAAGGCGGGCTTCGGGGAGGTTGACAAGGAGGATGTGGAGGAGATCCTTGAAAGCCACAGGGAGGAGCTCGGCAATGAGGAGCTCCTCAATATGGAGATTCAGTGGAAGCACAAAAGGAGAAGGTCGTCCCTGGTGTACGAGGCCTCAGTGTGAAAATTCTAAAGGAGATGATTGCCAAGGTTGACAAGACAATCGTGCTAATGCACACTCACAACCCTCTCCCAGGACGAAGCAGAAACGCATCTGATCAGATGGAGGAGGGGATGAAGGTGTACCGGGTGATGCTGGAGGAAAAGAAGAGGGTGGCCAGGCAGACTACCACCACTGCCTTCTACAAACAGGCCCCGACCAAGCCAGCGACCCACAGAGGATCTCCCCAGCTCTCGACAAGCAGAGCATCTCCCCAGCTCTCGACAGGCAGAGCATCTCCCCAGCATCGACCAGCAGAGAAACACCGAGGGCCTTCTCCCACTGAGGATGTTGTGCTCAGCCCCTAGTGCTGGACCTCACCTCAAGCCGATCCCCATCTCCTGAGTCACCTGAGTCTCAACTGCAGCACTCCGCCACTCCATCGTTACCTTCCTCGCCCAAGCCTCAATCTCCAACATCGCTTTGGCCACTACCTCTGTCTCCCTCGCCACCACGTGAACCACCCTGTCTCCCTTGCCACCTACTCGTATGTCAGTCATCTCATCGGTCTCCCTCGCCACCTCACCACTCATCACAACTGTCTCCCTTGCCACCTCATCTGTCATCGCATCGCACCCCATCAACACCCCCAGAGCCATCGCATTAGTCACCCTCTACCATACCCCACCTCGCCAGGCTTCCTCCCCCTCTGACCCTCCCCCGGAAATGGGGTTTGAGGACTTTGAGAAGGATGAGTGCTACGGAGCACTACATGTTCCCTAGCCTGGGGGAGGATAGCTGGGATGACGACCAGGACCAGACAGAGACTTACAAGAAGTATGTGAGAGGTGTCTGATATTTTCGGAACTATTTTTCATGATTTTCAGATTTTATTTGTTAGTTTTAGTGAGTTATTAACAGGTTTAGACTTGCATTGGCTTCTTTTACAGCTGTTAGGCCATTTAGATCTCCTATAAACTTGTTTTTGAACTTATTTGGGTTTAGGATTTGATTGGGGGGGAAATCCCAAGGTTCAAAAATGCATCCCAATAATTGATATATATAAAATCAGCCCTTATATGCAATACCCCACCTAGCAATGGAGTTTTTCTTAATGCATCCCATCATTAACCCGAGGTTGACCTGTATATAGTACCATCAAAGATATGCATATATCCCAAATTTTAGGTAAATACATGCAGTAGATTCTGAGATAAGACAATTAAAAAAAAAAATCTTATTTATTTATTTATTTTTTTTTGAAAAATGCATTTTCGTCAATCTCACTTTCCATTATTGCAACAGGGTTCAAATCCTTTGTCTAAAACTAACTTTTACTGAATTTTTCATATCTGTTGTCAAAAGAGGCCTATTTCCTTTCACTTATCTTCCATAAAGCTCCAAAAATAGTTAAATGGCCAATTTTTAAAAAATGTCCAACCACTTCCAGGCCCCACTGCAGGACAGTGGTTCACATCCTTTGTCTAAAACTAACTTTTACTGAATTTTTCATATCTGTTGTCAAAAGAGGCCTATCTCCTTTCACTTACCTTCCATAAAGCTCCAAAAATAGTTAAATGCCCAATTTTTAAAAAATGTCCAACCACTTCCAGGCCCCACTGCAAGATAGTGGTTCATGCCTGAGAGTTCTAATTTCTTGTATCGTCTTTCATGGTGCATATTCACTTGCCCATGATGCCAACAGCATGTAATTTACAAAACTGAAGTTATAAAATGCTGTCAAAATAATAATTTTCTTTATTTTTAACAAAAATGTGCTTTATTCAAACAACAAAAACCTCATGATGACAGTTAATGGGAACCTTTATTTTTTTACCATGTATTTATATACATTTCAAGATTATTTATACAAAATTTCATTAAAAGTACCAAATTGCCAGACCAGACTCCTCAATCCAGCACAGGGTGGCCACAAACAAATCGCCTCCATGTCGCTCTGTCCCACGCCATTTCACTACCTCGCTCCCAACTCACACCCCCCTCTCTCATGTACCTCTCCACTCCATCTCATCCTCGGCCTCCTCCTCCCTCTCGCCCCCTCCACCTCACTCACATACACTCTCCTCGTCAGTCTTTCACTCTCCATCCTCTCCACATGCCCAAACCACCTTAACGTGTTTCCCCTAACCCTTCCTATCACGTCCACAACCACATAACAACGCTCCTTCACTTCCTCATTTGTTAGTCTGTCTCTCCATGTGACTCCACATGCTCCTCTCAAATAACTCATTTCCACTGCTCTCACTCTTGACTTCTGTCCTTCCAACAGGGTCCAAGCTTCACTTCCATATGTCAGAGTTGGTATCACAATACTGTCATGTAACAACTTTTTCACTTCCATGCTCACCTCCCCGTTTCTTATCACTGCTTTCAACGAACCAGCAACCTTCCTTCCCTGCTGCACCCTTTCGAGCACTTCACCCTCCAGACTTCCATCCTTACTCATCACACTACCCAGATACTTAAATGTACGCACATTCTCCATATCCTTCCCATCCAGTCTCACTGTACATTCACTGGCTTCACTTCTCTCAAACACCATCACTTTGCTCTCCCCTACATTCACCTTTAGATTCCGTTTCTTACACACACTCTCAAACTCATCAACCAAGCCTTCCAGCTCCCTTTTGTCTTCACTCAACAACACAGTATCATCTGCAAATAACAGTACAGGGAGTTTCCAAACACTGCCCTCTCTCACTAGGGCCACTCCAACATCCACTGCCTGACCTTGTATCTCTTTTATAATCCCATCCATGTACAGATTGAACAACCATGGAGACATGACACATCCTTGTTTCAATCCAACCTTCAAATGGAAAGATTCACTCAGTTTGCCATCCACACGCACTGCAGCCTTAGCACCCTCATACATACTCTTCACTGCCTTCAACAACTTCCCATCCACTCCATATATTCTTAATACCTTCCACAAACCTTGTCTATCCACCCTGTCGTATGCTTTCTCCAGATCCATGAAGGCTGCATACAACTTCTTGCCCTTCTCTAGAAACTTTTCCACTAAGGATCTAAGAATGAATATCTGGTCTACACAACCTCTTCCCTTCCTAAAACCTCCTTGTTCTTCTCCAACTAATTCCTCAGTAATTTCCCTAACTCTGTCAATAAGTATCCTACCATATANTTTTCCTATTACACTGAGAAGGCAAATGCCCCTATGATTACCACACACTGCTTTTTCCCCTTTTCCTTTGTACAGAGGAATAATTATACCTGACTTCCAATCCTCCGGGACTCTACCCTCCTCCCAAGCCAATCTGCACACCTTCCACATCCATTCTATTACTATCTCTCCCCCATGCTTCAGCATTTCACCACACACTCCATCAATTCCTGGGGCTTTCCCCATTTTAACTTTCTTCATTGCTTCCACCACTTCCATCCTGGTGATTTCTTCCTCTCTTCTCACAACCCTCCTTCTCCCTGCCATTCCCCAGCCACTTATACTTGCATTACTTTCATTCTCTATGTTCAACAGTTCATTAAAGTGTTCTCTCCATCTGTTTACTTTTTCTCCCTTCTCCACTAGTAATCTACCATTTTTATCTTTCACACCCCCACTGACTTCGTTGGCACCCTGTCTAGCTCTCTTTACCTCCTTCCAGAACATTTTCTTACATTCCCTCCACTTTACACTCAAATTCCTTCCAAATTCCTCATCCACTCTCTTCTTACTCTCTCTTACTAATCTTTTCACCACTCTCCTCCTCACTACATATAACTCTCGCATCCGTCTCTCAGCTTCTTCGTTGCCCCTGTTCCTCATCCACTCATTATATGCTTTCTTCTTTTGTGCCACAGCCTCTCTCACCTCTTCAGTCCACCATCCTGTTCCCTGAACCCCCTTTCGTCTTCTCTTCACCCCACACACCACCTCACATGCTGCACAGATTTCTTCTGTCAATACCTTGCACACACCTTCCACGTCCTCCATCTGCTCCAATCTATATTTACCCAATCGCTCCTCCACTTCCATTTTATATTCAGCCTTTATTCCATCCTCTTGTAACTTTTCTACCCTCCTTGTAACAAATACTTCCTCCTGTCCTTCCCTTCTTCTCTTCCTCCATCTTGTTTGGATTCTGATTTTGGCCACCACCAAGTGGTGGTCAGAAAGTCCACTCCCCCAACCTCTATATACTCTTGCATCCATTACACATCTTCTCATCCTTTCATCCACACACACATAGTCAATCATTGCCTTCCGTTCATTCATTCCACCGTCCTCTCTTCTCACCACTCGCCATGTATACCTATGGATCATTTTGTGCCTGAAGAGGGTATTAGCTACCACCAACCCCCTCCCAGCACAAATGTCCACTAAAGCACTGCCACTCTCATCCATCTCTTCAGGCACACCCCACTCACCAACCACTCCATCCACCTTCTCATTCTCTACTTTTCCATTCATATCTCCAATCAGAAACACTCTCTCATTCTTTTCAAACTTTTCCAAGCAGGCTTCCACATTTGTCCAAAACTCTTCTCTCACTCTACTTACACGATCTTGCGTTGGCGCATACACGCACACAATTGCCCACATTTGTAGTCCAACTTTCACTCTTACCCACACAATCCTTGACCCCATACTCTCTTACATTCTCCTTCCACCTGTTGCTCACAAAATACACACTCCCTCTTTCGCCCTCTCATTCTCACCCACTCCCGCGCATATACCCCATCCATATTCCCATTCTCTCACACTCTCATCTCGCCATTTAGTTTCAGTTATTCCACATATATCCACTTTCGCACTCTCAAGCACCTGTACAATCTCTCTCTCTTTCACCTCATCATTCATACCCCTTACATTCCAAGTCGCAATCTTTATCTCGTCCTTTGTCCGTTCCTTTTTCGTCAACTTTTGGTCAGTCCTGGTCTGAGGCTTCCTGTTTGTATTTTTAGTTAGTTGTTTTTACGGGGTGGGGCACTAACCCACCACCAATCCTTTTAGTCGCCTCTTACGACAAGCAGGGATACTGGGGGAGAATTCTTCAAAAACCCCCTACCCCCAGGGGGGGATGTTTCATTCCTAGTAATTTCATATTAAAGAAACACCTCTAGATTCTAGAATCAAGAAATTATCCAGACACGTTCATTCAGTGGGAAATCTGGTGATCGTGGAGTCTGTTTACATTCGGTTCCTTTTGTTCTGTCTATAAATGGCAGCACCTACGTCTATGTTCAACAAATGAAGAACTGGGAAAATATCAAACAAGTCCTAAATAAAATGTCGAAAATGAGAAAAGAAAAAAAGAACTGCAGCAGCAACAAGAAATACAACCGAAGAAGCTGTCATTCGAAAGGCAATAGCTCCACATTACATTTACATCATGTTTAAAATTTCTTTACTGGTGGTAAGAAACGGAGTCGGAGACTGGATTTTTTACCAACGCCGACTCTGACTCCAGCATCAGCATAATTCCTACCGACTCTGAATCCACAGCTCTGCTTATATAGCATCATTACAGCGATTTACTGATTAACAGGAGATTTGATAATGTGGGTGCACTATACAATTATACCTGATGCAACTCCTTGTGGCAATAAATATCTATGATCACGCATTCAAATATGCACACATCTGCATACATGCTTGCATGCATGTGCATGCATGCACACACACACACGTCGAGGGAGACGGAGCTGCTCCTGGATCGAGGGGAAATAATCGCTGAATCAGCAGCGAAAATGAGACCAGCCTATTGTGATTATGTGAATGAGTGCATGAGTGGTGGTCCCGTCGGATATTAGTTAAAAAAAAACACAGGTCTCAGCCATAAAAATACAAGGTACAGTGAAAAAGAAAGTTTCCATATAGTTGCACCATGGCGGAGAGGGACGGAGGATTGTTTACATCTGGCGGCAAGCAGGAATTTGTGGGCTTCTACGAAGATGATGTACTCGTGGGTAACGGAAGTACTAAGCTGAACCAAACAAGAGTAGCAGGAGTAGAGAAAATGGCAGAGAGGAATCTTCAGGAGTTAAAAAAGGTATGGGTAATAATAAGAGAGTTGCAGGAACAGACCTTAGAGCAAGAGAGAGAGAGATCAAAGTCCTAAAGAGTAAACTGGAAAAAGTCTGCACACATAGTGATGAGCAAGAAAAAGAAGTCACAGAATTAAAGGTGAGAAATGAATCTGCATCAAATGAAATAAAACAGCTCAAGAGGGAGAATAAGGGGTTGGAAGAAGAAAGGGGCAGAATGAAAAGTAAACTAGATGAGTACGAATCAAAATCAAGGATGCAAGATGAGCATATTAAGGAAATCAAGGAGCAACACAAGAGGTGGAAGAAAATTCAGGAGGAAGGAAATGTAAATTTGAAGATTATAGAACAACAAAGCAAGGAAAAGGTGGAGAAGGAAGTGGTTAGGGTACAAAGAAGTACAAAATCTTTGGTCAGGGATGTAACAGACAAGAAAAAATGTGTTATAATTTCAGGAATTAAAGAAAAACGAAAGACAGTAAGATCCGAAAGAGAAAGAGAAGAACTGAGCAAGGTTAAAGAGATAATATCAGTGACTATGGAGGGCAACAACGAAGCTCAAGAAGAGATTGAAGAGGTGTTTAGGTTAGAAAAGTATGAGGAAGAAGGGGCAAGGCCACTGAAGGTAAAGTTTAATAATCAATAGAACATGGAAATTGTCAGATAAAGGGGGGTTTAAAAATGTTTGGATAAGAAGGGATCCAAATGAAGAAGAAAGAGCTAAATTAAAGGAGTTGGTAAAGGAAGCAAAGGCAAACACCAAACAGAGAACGGAGGAAGAGAAGACAGTGCTCTACTTGAGAGTTATGGATTAGAAATTAAGAAAGTGGTACCGACAGAGAGAAGGAGAGAAAAGAGCATAAAAAACAATGAAAAAAGTTTGAAAGTGCCATACACAAACACTGATGGACTAATATCAGCAAGGTTAGAAATCAATGATTTTTTGAAGGTACACGAACCTGATGTTATGTGCGTTGTAGAGACTAAATTCAAAGAAGATACTGATATTCATATGGAAGATGGGAAATATAAATTATGCAGAAGAGACAGAAAGGAAAAAATGGGAGGAGGAGTGATGATAGCAGTGAAGGACAAAATAAATGTAGATACTGTGGAAATGGGAGAGGGTATGGCTGAAGTGATAAATATGAAATTAGAAACTGGCGAGAATGGTAAGAGAGAAATGGCAGTGGTATATGGTCCCCCTAAGACAAGAGCATGGAATGACAATGAATACCAGGAGATGTTGTCAGACAAGGTTAGTTATCTACAGAAAACTATTGAGAAGAGCAACAATATATGTAGTGCCGTAATTTTAAGTTAATATAAGTATAATATAAGTGTAAAATAAGTTCATATAAGGGTAATATAAGTTAGTATAAGTATAATGTAAGTGTAATATAAGTGTAGTTTAAGTTAGTTTAAGTGTGGTGTAAGTGTAGTTCTGGACCCTGCTTAATTGATGCAATGTATGGGAAATGGACCTCGAAATTCATTTTTTGGGCTTGATCCTGGTTGAGGAATAGCAAGAGTGTAATATTATAAATATGTAAAACCATGTGGAGCGAGATTACGTGCAAAAGCATGATCTGTTTTTGATAAAGAGGCAAAGAAAGTTAATTCGAGGTTAAAATTAGCGATAGGTTGTATTTACACTTTGAATTCAGAATTTTGTAGTTGAGTTTGTTACTATCATCTCGTTGTACTAAATGATAATGTCTATGAGGTTAGGTAAAGTCTGATTATGGATTATAGTCATTCGTAGCTGCGAAATTTATTTATTTTCACTGGCGCCAGATCGTGTGGACCAGACAACTGCGACACATGGATACAATTAATTAAAACACGTGAGTTTAGGCTTCAGTAAAAACTGTCAAACCCCTGTTACTACCACAAAATTTGAAACATCATAAGTCAGTTTGTCTAAGTAAGAGGAGAGAGAAAATTCCTTGTTGCAAGTTCCTTGATGATTGTTATAGTAAGAAAACTTTAGAGTAATAAGTCGAAGCCAGTCTCAGCATTGGGACGACAACATCAAGCGAGCGCGTATCCTAGACCTATGCTCACTGTGAGTCCTGGCAGCATCCACTCAACAGGTTAGTTGAGTGTCTTAAATCCCCCCCCCCCTTTTCTGTCTCAATAACTGACCTTCTATATATCTGTATATATAGTAAGTTGACTGATGATATTCCCCAACTTCTCTTCTATATTCATTGTGAGTCCTGGCGGCATCCACTCGACAGATTGCGAGTGTAACATCGAGGCCCCAATACAGTCTTCAATAGAGTCACGCGGTACTACTGGCCAAAGCCCTTACACAATTCCCCCCTAGTTCATTTCTTTCTGCATTGTGGTCGATTATGTATTTGTATGGTCCACTTGGAAAAGTCTTTTCTTCTAAAGTGAAGAATTCTAGATAAAAGCGACTGTGTTTTATGATGTCAGATTTCCTAACATACGGTATTGCAAGCGCTGTGAAATTTAAAATAGAATCATTCTTGTGCAACCGATCATATATATATAGATATGTTAAATTGTGTTAACCTTTGGAAAATTAGGGTGAATATACTAAATCTAGAGTAATCTTTGGAGATAAGTGGTGAGTCTGGGAAAAATCTGTGAGTCTGTTAGAGACTGTGGTTAATGCAAGTCACGCCAGAATTTGAAATATTCTTTTCTCTTTATTGGTGTACCTCGTGTTAGGTTAAGAGGTCAAGTTATATGTATAATTAATGTATGTAAATTGTTGATCGGACGTAAAATTCATCTGTGTGCAGTATTATCAACATCTTGTTGAGTGTAAAAGCCCAAGGATCTTATCAGTGATGGAGTTCACTCGATTAATAAGCTTGTATCGTGATATGTGAGTCAGCCTGATTTATTTTCTGTGGAGAAGAGAGCATTATTTTTCCCAGTTATTCTGGAGGAATCAGAGACTGAAGTATAACTGTGTACTAGTTACTATTGTTCGAAGGTTAATTTTATTTTATGTATGTTAAGGTTAGTAAATCATAGATAATTAATTTTCTTGTGTTTGTTCTAAACCCCTCTGGGAAGTTGATTGTGAGATCGAATGGCCCGCAAGGTATGTTACTATCTATAGAAATCACGCACTCTAATTTACTCACGCTACCCTGATTACTGTATCTAGGCCTCAGTGTCCCATCTTTCACTGTACGGGACTAATAACTTCTTTCCTGGCAAACCCTGGGTGGTGGCAGCCTACCAAAATTAATTCTACTTCTACTTGTTAGTATTTCTTCCCAGTGGAAATCAATTTATGAGGCCTTCCATAAAATTCTAGCATTTCTTCCTCGGTAGTAATCAGTAATCAGTAAAAATCTACTAAATTCATATAGACAAAAATCACAACAATACACTGGTGGCTAAACCAGTGGGAGATTTTAAAAATTCTATGAGTGCTTAAATTTCTCGGCACGACACTGGTGGCTAAAGTGGTGTGATAGATAAAATTTTCTCTTCATTTTAAGGGAACTTAAAATTGGCGTCCTTACATATAATCCTAATGGGTGACTTTAACTGTAAAGAGGTAAGCTGGGAGGAATGGGATTTAGGAGGCAGTGAAGATTTGTGGGGTATTAAATTGTTAAATATAGCAATGAATAATGTGGGTCAAAGAAGAGACACATTTCCGAGGTGATGACACACCAGCAAGAATAGACTTGCTACTAACCAAAGAACCTGATGTAACTGAATCTTTGAAATATCTGTGTCCTATAGGAAAAAGTGATCATGTGGTCATTGAGTTCCAGATGATAATAGGGAATGTGGTGCCAAGAGATGACCTTTATAGGCAAGGAAGATACAACTTTGGGAAAGCAAACTTTACAGAATTGAGAAAATTTTTCAAAAGTGCAGAGTGGAGAAAATTCAGAGAAACAAAAGAGATACAGAGGAAGTGGGGTATTTTCTAGACATCTACAATTTGGGAGTGGAAAAATATGTGCAAGAGTAAGTGGGAAAGAAAACAGGAAAAAGGAGTGGTTTAATAGAAGGTGTATGATAGTGAAAAAAGAGAGGGACATGGTATGGAACAAACAATAACAGAACAAAGGAAGAATATAAAAGAACTAGAAATGAATATACAAGAATACGTAAATAGGAAGAAAGGAACTTTGAAAAAGGTATAATTGACAAATGAAAGGATGAACTCAAATTGTTTTATAGATTTGTCAATGGCAAATTGAAGCAAAAGGAAGGAATCACCAAACTGAAAGTAGAAGGAGAGATCTACAAGGATGCGTTAATGCAACCTGAAATAATGAACAAAAGTTTCCAATCGGTTTTCACTACAGAAAGGGAGTTTGTGGAAGAGGAGGGAGTGATTTGAAATGTAGTGATAAAAGATATAAAAGCGGAGGTGCGGGAAGTGTATCAATTACTGGAAACTCAAGATGTAAGGAAATCCCCAGGACCGGATGGAATCTCTAATTGAGTACTGAAGGAATGCAGAGAACAACTGGCAGATAAGATTCACAATTTAACTGTGTGTTCTCTGGAAGAGGGGAAAGTGCCTCGGGAATGGAAGAGGGCAAATGTTGTACCAATTTAAAAGGGAGGAAACAAAGAAGAGCCCCTGAATTATAGACCAGTGTCCCTAACCAGCATGATCACAAAATTGTGTGAGAGAATCCTGAAAGATAGATGGATAAAATATCTGGAAGAGATAAATTTTGACTGAAAGTCAGTTTGGATTCAGAAGTGGAAGGTCGTGTGTTTCCACACGATTGACGTGTTACAGGAGACGGTTGGGCGGACGGTGTGTATTTAGATCTGGAGAAGGCCTTCGACAAGGTACCCCACAAGAGACTAATATGGAAATTAGAGCATATAGGAGGACTGAAGGGAAGCCTCCTGGAATGGATGAGAGACTTTTTGAGTGACAGACAAATGAGAACAGTAATAATGGACAGGACATCTGGATGGAGGGAAGTAATAAGTGGTGTCCCACAGGGCTCGGTGTTAGCACGAGTAATGTTCCTGATTTACGTAAATGACAGAGTAGAAAGAGTGAACAGTTACGCAAATCCATTTGCTGATGATGCAAATATCTTGAGAAAGGTTGAGGTTGAAGAGGACTGTAAAATGCTGAAAGAGGATCTGGATAGGATACATGATTGGAGCCAGATGTGGGATATGAAATTCAACACAAAAAAATGTAAAATATTGGAACTGGGTAAAAGTACCAAGAGGCCATCACTGAATTATTTGATGAGTAATGAATCAATTAGAAAAGCGGGAGAAGAGAAAGATTTGGGAGTGCTGGTCCAGGATAGTTTTGTCACCTGAAAAACACAAAAATAAGATAGAGACATAAAAACTCTTGACCAATATAAGAGTGGCATATCATTATATGGATGAGGAGATGATGAAAAAATTGATAGTGACCATGATCCGCCCCGGGTTAGAATATGCAGCAGTAGTGTGGTCCCCACACAAAAAGAAAGATATAACCAAGATTGAGAGAATACAAAGAACAGCAACTAAGATGGTCCCCAGTCTGGCAGATTTGTCATATAGAGAGAGGCTGGAAAGGCTGGATTTGCTTTCCTTAGAGGAAAGGAGAGAGAGGGGGGCAACATGACTGCAGTGTTCAGGACCATAATGGGAGTAGATAAAACTGACAGAGAAAATCTGTTTGTGTGGGATGAGAGGGTAACAAGAGGACATGGAATGAAACTAAAGAAGCCAAGCTGCTTGAAGAATATCAAGAAATATAGCTTTCCTTATAGATGCAGAGACCTGTGGAATAGCCTGAACAAAGAGATCGCCCAGTCTAAAAACTTAAATGAGTTTAAAGCAAAATTTGACTTATTGAGAAACAGAGACGGGACCCCACGAGTGTAGCTCATTTCCTGTATATCACAATTAGGTAAATACAATTAGGCAACTACACACACACACACACACACACACACACACACACACACACACACACACACCTGAAATGGAACACAGGATGATGGGAATGGCAGAAATTACAGTTGATATGAATGAGGTGCTGCAGCTGATGAGGGATTTGGATGTGAGAAAAGCAATGGGACCAGATGGTGTGGCTGGATGGATCCTGAAGGAATGTGCAGACCATTTAGTGTGGCCAGTTTATGTCATCATCAAGTCTTCGCTGGAAAATGGACAGTTACCTAAAGATTGGAAAAGAGCAAGTATTGTGCCAATCTTCAACAGAGGAGACAAGAAAGACCCACTCAATTACAGACCTGTATCGCTTACTAGTATTGTTTGTAAAATCTGCAAGAAAATTATTAGAAAATAATGGATAAAGCAATAAGAAGAAAATGAAGTGATACCACCAAGATAATTTGGTTTTAGAGAAGGAAGATCATGTGTTACTAACCTATTAAGTTTCTACAGTAGGGTAACAGATGTCATACAAGAGAGAGAGAGAGAGAGAGGGAGGGGCAGATTGTGTCTATCTTGATCTCAAGAAAATATTTGACAGGGTGCCCTGTAGGAGACTGCTGTGGAAGTTGAAGACCTTTGCAGGGGTGCATGGGAAACTATTAACTCTTAAACCGCAGGGTTGTCGGAGGCTCACCTTGCCCATACAGCGGGGCAAATCCACGCTCCGACTGACTTTTAAAAAATATTTGCCAAAAATCAGTTGTTAGTCCTAGAGTATTATAATTAAATATGCATATGGCACATACTGTAATTTCAGCTTTCTCCTGGGATGTTTTTCTAACACTCATCGACTACCATAGGACTTGTGGAGACTTCTGAAGTTGAGCAACTAAGTCTCCATTTTACACTTACCGACTTCCCGTAATATGAATACCACTGCCAGATATTAACCCCTTCGTTACCGCCCCCCCCCCCCATCCCCGGCCGCTCCCCGCTCCCACCTCAAACCGGATTTCCCATTCACTCCGCTTGTAATCTTCGTATGAGTCAGACTGAGTCTCATTGTCATCTGACCCCTCCAGTTCACTATCCCATTCCATTTCCACATCACTTTCACTGTCAGACGACGCCATGGCAATCCTGCATATCTCCTATCACGAGGAAATGGGGTAACTGTCCTGCAAGCACGTGTTTCCCTCCCTTCCTCCCCCCACCCGCGGGTACAGCAATGGCGGACTAACTGTCCTGCAAGCACGTGTTTCCCTCCCTTCCTCCCCCCACCCGCGGGTACAGCAATGGCGGACTCGTTGCTAGGCAACCATGAGCTGATACCAACAATCACATTTGTTTTATATTATATCACATTATACAAGTATACAGTAGGCGCGGAAAGTGTTGACGCCATCTTAAAAAAAGAAAACATTCTTGTGGTTAGCAAGGAGAAACAAATAAATTAACACTCACCATTGAATTTCGTATTTACTGGCATTCCCCTTCACCTTTATTATCTTCTTAAGGCATCTGGGGAGACTGATGGCGTAGTTTTGCAGAACAGACGGACTAAAACTGCTCCATAGCTGCAGCCTCAAGTTTAGGCAAAGATGATGTGTCCATACTACGCAGCTGCAGCTTCATGTGCGCCCATAAATTCTCAATGGGATTGATATCTGGGCTGTTTCCAGGCCAATCTCGAATAAAGGGAACCTCACAGTCTGTTAGCCACTGTTTCACTGACTTTGCAACATGTGCAGGGGCAGAAATCTTGCATAAATACTCTTGCCTTGGTTTTATCAAAAGAGTCACTTAAAACATCACATAAGAGCTCCAAATAATTGTTCTGGTTCACTTTTTCATTTGCAGGTAGAATTACCAACCTACCAACACCATATTATGTAAAGCAGCCCCAAGCCATGAGTGAGGCTGGGTATTTAACAAACTTGGAAGTGTACTTAGGATCCAGGGGGTCACTGCCTGGTTTGCGGTACACTCGTGATGAAGGGGTACCAGTGACAGTAAATGTTGACTCATCACTCCAAAGCACAGTTTTCCATTGCTCCTCACTCCAGGCAAGATATTTCTTACAAAAATTTACTCTCTTTTTCTTCTGAAGTGCAGTTAGCAGTGGTTTTTTACGAGCACAAAAACTCCTGTAGCCCAGATCGTCATGCAACAGCTGCTGCACACTTCT
>JAGKTI010001139.1:0-41483 GCA_018397915.1 Birgus latro
GTGGTGCATCACACACAGAGACAATCCTCCTCCTGTGGCTGCCCAAACATTACTGAGCCTGCCCCTGTTGTGCCAAACCTATCAAGCAGGGTTGCCAGCTCCCGTTGAAAAAGCGTCAGCTCATTTCGCATCACAGGGGAGGATAGTATTGACCCTACTTCACTTAACGCGAAAAAGAATGATGTCTGCAAACAAACGTCAATACTTTCCGTGCCTACTGTATGTATATATATACAGTATATAATACTCTATATATACAGAATAAATATAGTAGGTGGGGGCACTCACTGTCCACTCACTCGATATAGTGCCTTTCTTGGGTGATTGTCCCTTCCTCTCTTCCATCCTTCACTGTCCACTCACTCGATATAGTGCCACTCTTGGGTGATTGTCCCTTCTTCTCTTCCTTCCTTCACTGTCCACTCACTTTATATGGTGCCACTCTTGGGTGATTGTCCCTTCCTCTCTTCCTTCCTTCTTTCCTGCCTTGCTCTTCTGTCTTTCTTTCGTTCTTTCTTTCCTCTTCCTTCTGTGTGTGGGTGACTTCACTGAGTGACAAGCCAAATAGTTTCCTTCACACCGGGAAACCATTTACTATGCTGGGTGGTAACTATATAACCAGACTGTGGTGTCTGGTGGTTAAGTGGGTAATTAAGGTGCTCCAGCAAGATTAAGCCTGTGTAGGTTTATATCCAAGGGATGGTTGGGTAATAGAGCCAAAAGGATGACCGAAAGGTGGTCTTGTCCGGATAGTGTCCCTGAAGCTCTAGCACCATTCATTCTTGACCCTAACCTAACCTAACCTAACCTAACCTAACCTAACCTAACCTAAATCAGAAATCCACCTACATACCTCCGTACCAGACATGCTTAGCACTTATTTAAGACCCCATTCACATAAATAATGGACACAAAGCAGGAATTAATTGAATTATACCCAAAAATGATGATTTTGAGGAGGGTAAGGCAGAGGTGTTCACAAGTTGACAGCATACTGTAAGTAAGTATCGGACATGGGAGTCACTAAGAAAATCACCTTTTCTCACATCTTATGCACTAGAATATGGGATACAAAGCATGAAATAAATAAATTGTTACCAGAAAATTATGATTTAGAGGTGAGTAGGGCAAAAATGTTCACCAGTTGACTAGATAGTGAACGTATGTAAGAGACATGGTAATCACTGAGAAAATCACCTCTTTCACAGCCTGTGCACTCAAATATGGGACACAAAGCATGAAGTAAATAAAATGTAACCAGAAAAATTATGATTTAGAGGTGTGTAGGGCAAAAATGTTCACCAGTTGACTAGATAGTGAATGTATGTAAGAGACATGATAATCACTGAGAAGATCATCTCTTTCATAGCCTGTGCACTCAAATATGGGACACAAAGCATGAAGTAAATAAATTGTAACCAGAAAAATTATGATTTAGAGGTGAGTAGGGCAAAAATGTTCACCAGTTTACTAGATAGTGAACGTATGTAAGAGACATTGTAATCACTGAGAAAATCACCTCTTTCACAGCATGTGCACTCAAATATGGGACACAAAGCATGAAGTAAATAAAGTGTAACCAGAGAATGAGGATTTAGAAGTGATTATGGAAAATATTTGGCAGCTGACAGTGTACATACATGTCTGGGCTGTTTACCCTATCTCTAAAGCTCTGTCAGTGGTGAAAATGCTCTTGAAGCATGTACAGTAATCCAGTGTTGAACTGCACTTAATCCTTTGCACTGTGAATTATGATTGTTTAAACAAAAACTTACGGCAGTTCAGAGGCAACTGTCGGAGTGCCGGGAGGGGGAGACAGTGAGAATGTGAATGCAAACAAGGCCATTCGCCGCCGCGCACCAAATTCAAACTTACGTGTCGGAATTTTTTTTTTTTTTTTCAGGTTTCGAACATCAGCCTACAATTCCGAACAGTGGTGTAACTGGATAGTGGCCGTCCGGAAAGGAGAGAGATTAGTGTATATTTATATATATACTGTATATATACAGTATATATATATACAGCATATATATATATACAGTAAAATCTTGATATAACGGGCTAATTTAGCCAACCCCTATTCCGTTTTATCAAATATTCTGCTTTTTCAAGCTTCTGTTTCAAAACCATAGATGGAACAGAATTTTCCAGTAATTTGCGATTTTTCCCATATTTACCCTCTATCTCATGACCTGAAGCCTATACACAGTTGCTACTAAATACTGTAGCTTCTTTTGCTACACATGCTGCCTATGCTAGTTATAATGATACAAACAGCAGTCAGAACCCACAATAATAATAATATAGTTCTGCTAATAAATAAATCCGGCTTGTATCCATTAAGGAAGCCCAACGCCTCATGAAAGAACGGAACTTCCGTTTTATCCCGCGTTCATTATATCAAGCTTTTACTGTATATATACTGTATATGTATATGTATATAATAATTATAATACAGTATTATTATTATTATTATTAATTATTATTATATATTATTTAGTGGTAGGTGGGGGTGCCCACCATCCACCCACTTAATGTAGCAGTACTTTGTTTTAGGATAACTCTACACTGCGCGGCAAGCCAAATGATTTCCTGTAAACCAGGGAATCATTGACAGTGCTGGGTGGTAACCATATAACAAACCGACACGTGTTCCCTACGTGACAACAGGTGGGTTGGTGGAGGGTTAGTGCCCCTCCCAAGAAAACAGCTAACAAAAAATACGAACAAGAAGCCTCGGACTAGGACTGACCAACAGGTGATGACTAAGGATCGAACAAAGTACGTGGTACAGATTGTGACATGGAATGTAAGGGGTGTGAATAATGAGGTGAAAGAGAGAGAGAGATTGTCCAGGTGCATGAGGGTGCAAAAGTGGATGTATGTGGAATAACCAAGACTAAATGGTGAGGCAAGAGAGTGAGAGAATGGGAGTATGGATGGGGTATATGCATGGGAATGAGAGAGAATGAGAGGGCAAAAGAAGGAGTGTGTATTATTGTGTGTAAGAGGTGGAAGGAGAATATAAGAGAGTATGGATCAGTTGACTCAAGGATTGTGTGGGTAAGTTTGAAAATTGAACTACAAATGTGGGTGATTGTGTGTGTGTATGCACCAGTGCAAGATCATTCAAGCAGAGTGAAAGAAGATTTCTTGACAAATGTGGAAGCATGCATGGAAAATTTTAAAAGGAATGAGATAAGTGTCTTTGATTGGGGATATGAATGGAAAAGTAGGGAATGTGAAGGTTGATGGGGTAGTTGATAAGTGGGGTGTGCCTGCAGAAGTGGATGAGAATGGCAGAGCTCTAGTGGACTTTTGTGCAGGGAGGAGGTTGGTGATAGCCAATACCCTCTTTAGACACAAAATGATCCGCAGATATATGTGGCGAGTGATGAGAAAGGTGGGTGGTGAATGAACAGAAAACAATGACGTGTGTGTGGATGATAGAATGAGAAGGTGTGGAATGGATGCAAGAGCATATAGAGGTTGGGGGAATGGACTTTCTCACCACCACTAAGTGGTGGTGAAAGTCAAGGTTCAAATGAAATGGAGGAGAAGGGAGGGACAGGAGGAAGTACTGTATTTCATTCAAGGATGGTAGAAAGGTTACAAGAGGATGAAAAAAAGCAGAATGTAAGAGATATGTGGAGGAGCGATAGTTTAAATATGATTCGGAGCAGTTGGGTGACATGGAAGGTGTGGGCAAGATATTCACAGAAGAAATCTGTGCAGCATGTAAGGTGGTGTGTGGGGTGAACAGACGATGAAAGGGGGTGCACGGAACAGCATGGTGGAATGAAGAGGTGAGACAGGCTGTGGCACAAAAGAAGAAAGCATACAGTGAGTGGATGAGAAACAGGGGCATGGAGGAAATTGAAGGACAGAAGAGAGTTATATGTAGAGAGGAAATGAGAGGTGAAAAGATTAGTAGGAGAGTAAGAAGAGAGTGGATGGGGAATTTGGAAGGAATTTGAGTGTAAATTGGAGGTAATGTAAGAAAAAGTCCTGGAAAGAGTTAAAGAGAGTTAGAGTGATAAAGAAGTAAGTCAGGGAGTGAAAGATAAAAATGGTATATTGCTTGTGGAGAAGGAAGAAAAAGTGAGCAAATGGAGAGAACACTTTAATGTATTGTTGAACATAGAGAATGAAAGTAATGCAAGTATAAGTGGCTGGGGAATGGCTGGGAGAAGGAGGGATGTGAGAAGAGAGGAAGAAATCAGTAGGATGGAAGTAGTGGAAGTGATGAAGAAAGTCAAAAGGGGAAAGCCCCATGGACTGATGGAGTTTATGGTGAAATGCTGAAGCATGGGGGAAAGTTAGTAGTGGAATGGATATGGAAGGTGTGCAGATTGGCCTGGGAGGAAAGTAGAATCCCGGAGGATTGGAAATCAGGAATAAATATTCCCCTGTATGAAGGAAAAAGGGAAAAAGAAGTGTGAGGTAATCATAGGGGCATTTGTCTTCATAGTATAAAGGGAAAAGTATATGGTAGGATACTTATTGATAGAGTTAGGGAAATAACAGAGGAATTAGTTGGAGAAGAACAGGGAGGTTTTAGGAAGGTAAGAGGTTGTGTAGATCAGTTATTCATTCTTAGGCCTTTAGTGGAAAAGTTTCTAGAGAAAGGAAAGACATTGTGTGCAGCCTTCATGGATTTGGAGAAAGCATGTGACAGGGTGGATAGACAAGGAATGTGGAAGGTGTTAAGAATATTTGGAGTAAATGGGAAGTTGCTGAATGCCTAGACGAGTATGTATGAGGATGCCGAGGATGCAGTGTGTGTGGACAGTGAATTGAGTGAATTTTTCTGTTTGAAGGTTGGATTGAAACAGGAATGTTTCATCTCTCCTGGTTGTTCAGTCTGTATATGGATGGGGTTATAAAGGAGATACAAGGTAGGGCAGTGGATTTTGGAGTGGCCCTAATGAGAGAGGGCAGTGTTTGGAAACTCCCTGTATTGTTTGCAGACGATACTGTACTGTGTTGTTAAGTGAAGACGAAGTGGGGAGCTGCAAGGCTTGGTGAATGAGTTTAGGAGAGTGTGTAAAAAACTAAATCCAAAGGTGAATGTAGGGAAGAGTAAAGTTGTGGTCTTTGAGAGAAGTGATGTCACTGAATGTGCAGCGACATTGGATGAGGAGGAAATGGAAAATGTGAGTACGTTTTATTACTTGGGTAGTGCGATTAGTAAAGATGGAAGTTTAGAAGGTGAAATGCTTGAAAGGGTACATCAAGGAAGAAAGGTTGCTGTTTTTTTTAAAGCAGTGGTAAGGAACAGGGAAATGAGCATGGAAGTAAAAAGTTGCTGCATGACAGGATTGTGAACTAACTCTAATATGTGGAAGTGAAGCTTCGACCTTGTTGGAGGGACACAAGTCAAGAGTGAGAACAGTGGAAATGAGTTATTTGAGAAGAGCATGTGGAGTCACATAGAAAGACAGACTGAGAAATGAGGAAGTGAAGGAGCATTGTCATGTGGATGTGACAGAAAGCATTAGGAGAAATACATTGAGGTGGTTTGGCCATATGGAATGGATGGAGAGCGAGAGACTGACGAGGAGAGTGTATGTGAGTGAGATGGAAGGGGGGAGGGGAAGGGGCAGGCCAAGAATGAGGTGGAATGATGGAGTGGAGAGGTATATGAGAGAGGGGGCATGAGCTGGGAGCAGGGCAGTGAAATGGCAGGGGACAGGGTGACATGGAGGGGATTTGTTACTGGCCACCCCTTATGGAATTGAGGCTTCTGGCAATAGATAGATAGATTGATTTTTATTATTATTATTTATTCGTATGTTTTGAGCTGTGTTTGTGTCTGTACATAAGATTATATTTTTAGCTTCCATTAGCAGTGTAATCTCTAGATGATTTTATCCCCTGAAGATTTGTCAAAGCAGTGCAGGAGTTGGAATTAGTGAACTGGGATGAACTGGATCTGGACAGCCTGTGGAATGCCTATTGGGTTTCCTCATTTAGGAATGCTAAAGCAGTGTGTGGTGAGGCAAGAGTAACAACAAAGAAGAAAGGTACGGCATGGTGGGATGAAGCGGTTAAGAGAGCAGTGGAGGAAAAGAGGAGGAAGTGGCTAGAGTGGTTACAGGACAGGGGTTCAGTTGAAATAAGAACTGAATATATCGAGAGCAAGAAACACATAAAAAGACTTGTGAATTGGACAAAGGAGGAGGTAAATGATGATCTAAGAAGAAAAATGAATGCAAATTACTTTGAAAATAGGAAGTTATTCTGGAAAGAGGTGCGGAAATGTTGAAGTGACAGTGGAAGGAAATTTGATAGTGTCTATCTATCTATCTATTGCCAGACGCCTCAATCCCGCACAGGGTGGCCACAAACAAATCGCCTCCATGTCACTCTGTCCCCTGCCATTTCACTACCACACTCCCAACTCACACCCCCCTCTCTCATATACCTCTCCACTCCATCTCTCCATCTCGTCCTTGGCCTTCCCCTCCCTCTCGCCTCCTCCACCTCACTCACATACACTCTCCTCGTCAGTCTTTCACTCTCCATCCTCTCCACATGCCCAAACCACCTTAATGTGTTTCTCCTATCGCTTCCCATCATGTTCACAACACCACAACGCTCCTTCACTTCCTCATTTGTTAGTCTGTCTCTCCATGTGACTCCGCATGCTCCTCTCAAATAACTCTTTTCCACTGCTCTCACTCTTGACTTCTGTCCTTCCAACAGGGTCCAAGCTTCACTTCCATATGTTAGAGTTGGTATCACAATACTGTCATGTAACAACTTTTTCACTTCCATGCTCACCTCCCTGTTTCTTATCACTGCTTTCAACGAACCAGCAACCTTCCTTTCCTGCTGCACCCTTTCGAGCACTTCACCCTCCAGACTTCCATCCTTACTCATCACACTGCCCAAGTACTTAAATTCACTCACATTCTCCATATCCTTCCCATCCAGTCTCACTGTACATTCACTGGCTTCACTTCTCTCAAAGACCATCACTTTACTCTTCCTTACATTCACCTTCAGATTCCGTTTCTTACACACTCTCCCAAACTCATCTACCAAGCCTTGCAGCTCCCCTTCGTCTTCACTCAACAACACAGTATCATCTGCAAACAACAGTACAGGGAGTTTCCAAACATTGCCCTCTTTCACTAGGGCCGCTCCAATATCCACTGCCCGACCTTGTATCTCTTTTACAACCCCATCCATGTACAGATTGAACAACCATGGAGACATGACACATCCTTGTTTCAATCCAACCTTCAAATGGAAAGATTCACTCAGTTTGCCATCCACACGCACTGCAGCCTTAGCACCCTCATACATACTCTTCACTGCCTTCAACAACTTCCCATCCACTCCATATATTCTTAATACCTTCCACAATCCTTGTCTATCCACTCTGTCATATGCTTTCAACAGATCCATGAAGTCTGCATATAACTTCTTTCCCTTCTCTAAAAACTTTTCCACTAAGGATCTAAGAATGAATATCTGGTCTACACAACCTCTTCCCTTCCTAAAACTTCCTTGTTCATCTCCAACTAATTCCTCTGTAATTTCCCTAACTCTGTCAATAAGTATCCTACCATATACTTTTCCTATTACACCGAGAAGGCAAATGCCCCTATGATTACCACACACTGCTTTTTCCCCTTTTCCTTTATACAGAGGAATAATTATACCTGACTTCCAATCCTCCGGGATTATTAACCCATGGAGATAAATTAAGGACCAGACGGAAGGAATATTTTGAAACCCTGATGACTGGGAATAGAGAGAGCAGAGCCACTGCAAACATGATTGGTTTGGGGGGTGTGCAGAGACGGAATGCAGTGCCAGGAAGCGTGATACTCGCACAGGTGTAAAACGCTCTTTAGCGGCTGAAAAATGGGAAAGCAGCTGGGGTTGATGAGGTGTATGCAGAGATGATTATGTGTAGTGGAGAGAGCGGAATGAAGTGCTTGTTGGAGATATGTAAGAAGGTGTGGATGAGTGAAACTGCGCCAGCAGAGTGGAAAATGGCTGTGATTGTACCCCTTTACAAAAATAAAGGTGAGCGAAGTGAGTGCAAGAATTATCGTTGCATAAGTTTATTGAGTGTAGAAGGGAAGATGTTTGGAAGAATTATTATATAGAAAGTAAGAGAGATATCAGAAGTCCTAGTGAGTGATGAACAGGATGGCTTTAGTAGTGAGAGAGGATGTGTGGATCAAATATTTGCAGTGAGACAGATAATGGAGACGGCTTGTAAGAAGGACTACGAGGTGTTTATGGCATTTATGGATCTGGAAAAAGCATACAGCAAAGAAGACAGAGAAGGACTGTGGAAGGTTTGTGTATGTACCGTGTAAATGGTAAGCTGCTAGGTGCTGTCAAGAGTTTTTATGATGGTAGTGAAGCATGTGTAAGGGTAAATGGGCATCTGAGTGAATGGTTCATGATCAGTGTGGATGTGTGACAAGGTTGTCTGATGTTCCCATGGCTGTCCAATATATATATGGATAGGGTGATGTGAGAAGTAAAAACATGAGTAATGGAGAGGGGGATGGCATTGGTAATGAATGGTTATGGATGAAATATCTCAAATTTGTTGTATGTTGATGATGCAGTGTTATTTGCAAATGCCAGACAGGAACTTGGTAGACTAGTGCAGCGTTTTGCTGATGTCTGTGAGTGTCGTGCCTTGAGAGTAAATATAGAAAAGAGTAAAATGATGGTGATTGAGAGAGAAGGTGACTCCCAGTGTGATATTACAGTGAATGGAAAAAGACTGGAATTGGTGAGAGAGTTCAAATACCTGGGTACAGTGATGGAAAAAGAGGAAAATGTGGAAAAGAAGTGGAAAGCAGAGTGACACAAGGAAGGAAAGTAGCTGGTTATGAAGACCATGATGAGAAACAGAGGCTCGAGTGTTGCAGCTGCACGAAGTTAGTACCAACTTTAACATATGGGTGTGAAACTATGGTGTAGGATGAAAATGAAACTTTAAGAGTAAGAGCAGTGGAGATGGGACTGCTGAGGAGTGTATGTGGAGTACAGAGTTGATAGGACACGAAATAATGTGATTTGTAAAAGATGTGGAGTGAGGAAGTCTGTGGACACCAGAATCGAAGAGAGTGTACTGAGATGGTATGGTCATGTGGAGTGAATAGATAACAATAGAGTGGTGAAAAGGTATATCTGAGCGAATTTGAGGGAGGACTGCTGGGCCTTGATAGCAGGCTGTGAAGCCTATGCCCAGTGCCAAAAAGAAAAAAAAAATGGAGAAGGTGGAGGGATATGGTGGATGAGTGTGCAATGAAGAGAGGTATGAAAGTTGGTGAGGCTAAAGGACTGACAAGAGATTGAGCTGGCTGGATGAGTGTTGTGAGAAGAAGTGCATAATCAGGGATTTGGCACCCCCTTTTAACATGACAGGATTCAGATTGACTCCATCAGATACGTTTATATGAAGCTACAGAATGTGGTGCATGTTTTTTGGTGTATCAGAATGAGCCAGGATTCTGGGGGCTTGAACGATTACTGAATGGATGTGGCAGATCTGGGGCTGTCTGGTCATTGCTACTCCTCACCCTGCCCTAGGGTGGGAAAGGAGGTCCGGATGATGATGATGATGATGATGAACACTTGACAAGCTAAAGGGATTAGATATGAGGCCTCTAGAATAATAACATACCAACTGCCATGTTACCAGAAAATGAGTTAAGTACTGTATACCATTGTCCGACATTATGGGGATATTCACAGCATGGACATGTATCGTGACATTATAAGAAATGCTGTACATGTCAGGTATGAGGCAAACAGGGTGGAGGGGGATAAGTTTCTGGATATTGGGGCACTCAAGGATCTCATAGTACATCGCACGCCTCGTGCCCCTTATAGCTTCTCACAATCCAGGAGGTTCATGTTCCGCTTTAACTTCAGGGAAGGCTGTTTTCTGGGCATGGAGTACACTGGCCCCCTAGGAACTGTTAGACTAATGCCTGGCAGGGAAAATTACTGACCCTCTAATTTCTGGCTAAGTGATGTAGTGTTGCCTGTAAAATACCCCAAGCCACTTCAGCTGCAAACTTCCAAATTAAAAGATGTGGAGGCACTCATTCAATACATCCCCCCTCTGAAGGCCCACTATCTTCGTGATGTGTTAGATGAACAATACGCACTGTGCCAGGACACAGGTGACTCCTGCACTCAGGAGGAGGGTCAGGCCCAGGCTGACACTGACACTGAGGAGGTGGGTGACTCCGACAACCCCAGCAACTTTCTGGACTATGATAATGGCTCTGACTCTGACCCACACTCTGCTTGACTATCCATCAAAGTGAGTACAGTATTACTGTAATAACATTGAAACACTTTATTCCTCCTGATTTTCAACCAAACCTAAGCAATCCCAACCTGTCTGCCCTGTCTTAGGTAACTTTATTATGAACACTCATTATCACTATACTCAGTGTAATCATTATTATCATTATCAATGTCATTATTATATTCAAGTATGTGGTAGGATATGATATATGAGACCTTGTACTACATTTAGAAACAGAAATCAATGCAATATCTATCTTAGTTTCATAGTTATCCATGTTTAAAAGTCACCAAACGCTGGGGGCTTTTTTTCTCAGTTAGTATTAAACGGTAGTTGGTATGTTATGATTCTAGAGGCCTCATATAGTCTTCTTTGACTTTTCAGCTTCAAGGCTTTCCCAAACTGAATAAAATCTGGGATCAGCAAAAACAAAGTACAGGTAATCGTACTGAAGAGGTTACTTCTCTACCCATGAGAAGTTTCCAGATGAATACAATCATTATGGGCATTATCCAGAATAAAATCTCAATTGAGTCCATTGTCTGGAAGATTATTATTTTAGAAATGCTTATAACACTTGAGAGTAAATGACTTGTTCTTCAGATTTATTGCACAAATTAGCCATACCATAACTGCTTCCACTTGGCCATGAGTGATTCGTTCATTTGTTTTTGAAGGCTCCAACATACTTGTATGTGTCATCCTTGGTCACCTAATGGTGGCTTTCCATGCTGCTCAATCTCTGGCAGCCTCCCTGTTCAGTCCCTAAACCCAGAGGTCACACTTAATCACCTCATCCCAGGTCTTTTATGGTCTACCCTCACAGCCCACCCCTAATTTTAACGCTTCTTACTTTCTGCACCCAGTTATCATCTCCCATCCTCTCCACATGCCAAACCACCTCAGTCTACCTCTCCTTATCACAACACTAATACACTCCAGTCCCATCCTACCTCTCAATTCTTCCATCGTAAACCTAGCGCCCCAAGGCCTTGCACTCAGGGACACACTGCACATCCACCTAATCATTGTCATTTCTGTATGTTTGAGCCTGCGAATATCCTCTTTCTTTACTGCCCAGGTCTCACTACCATTCAGCATTACACTCCTAACACATGCTGCATACAAGGATCTTTAGCACACAGGGAGAGCTCTCTCAATGTCAGGAGAGGCAACAGCTCCCTGAGCTTCTTCCAACCACTCATCACCCTAGCCACAGAGCTAGCTCCAGCCCCATCTCCAGCACACAGTGTCTCCCAAATAACAAAACTTCCACACACTCAAGAGACTCACCAGCAAGCTCAGTCCTTTCACACCTGACAATCTCCACCTGGTCTGCCCAACACATTGCACACATAAAATCAGCATTATCTCACGGTCTACCTCTGATCCCACTACATCAGTCACACACCCACTTATCACAAACTCTGCACAAGATAGAATCATAGCCATTACAGTAATTGTACCTATTCATGGCTACATCATTCTTTAGGATAATATACTGTTTCCTGCCAGATGGTTTGGTTGAGAATTAACGTAATACTTTGTTTCACTTAACAATGCTCAGAATAACAAGAGAGTTGGTGTGAAGCCTGAATATTAATTATTTATATATGTAAAATGCATCCTCTATGAACCAGAAGTATATGTGCTTTATTTATTTATTTATTTTTTTTATTTTTTTATTTTTTTTACTCAGGTAACTGTGAAGCTACGGAACGTTTGTTTTTTTTTCCCCCCCCATCTGATTGAGCCAGGATTCTGTGGGCTTGAATGATGAGTGAATGGAAGCATGGCCCATTGAACTGGGCAAACTTGGCTGTCTGGATGTTGCTACTCCTCATTCAGCCCTAGGATGGGAAAGGAGATCCGGATGATGATGATTTTTTTTTTTTTTTTTTTTTTGAGTGTGTGAGGAAGAGAAGTATGGAAGTTGATGAGGCTAAGGGACTGTGAAGAGACTGAGCTGGCTGGATGAATTTTGTGTGGAGAAGTGCATAACCAGGGATTTGGCACCCTATGACAGTGTTAGGATTGACTCTATCAGATATGTATATGTGAAGCTACAGAACGTGATGAAATTATTTTGGCCCATCTGATGGAGCCAGGATTCTGTGGGCTTGAATGGTGAGTGAAGGGAAGTGGCTTATTGAATTGGGCAAACTTAGGCTGTCTTGACATTTTACTCCTCACCCTGCCTTAGGGTTGTGATGATGATTTTTTTTGCCTTTTCATTGATATGATTTTAATGACATTGTATATGTCATGGATGTATCTGAGGAGTGATGTAATTATTGCACATTTTTTGCATGAATAATTGGTAGTAACCTTGTGTTCCTGATACAGATTCCTGCGTCAGATTCTAATGTCGGTTCCGCCTATCTTGGAGGTACTTGGAATCCTGTTCTTCATCTTGCTCATCTTCTCCACTTTGGGTTACTACCTGTTCAGCCCTAACCCCAGAGATCCATACTTCTCGTCCTTTGGACAAGCCTTTGTGTCACTCTATGTGTTGCTTACAACTGCCAAGTAAGTTGCTGTTATAGTCTTTCATTAGAAGTCATCAGTCTCATTCTTCAACTTAACAGCCATCCCATTACTTGACATTTTCTGTGAGGGTGCTGGTTTGTCTTATGCTGTTTAAATTCCTTCAGACTGAGGAGTCTTTCATGTGCCAAGTACAGTTGTCTCGCAATAGTGAAGGAAATGAAAAGGATATTTTCAGCCTGAGGGTTTTTATGGAAATTGTTTTTCACCCCTTTATGCTAAAGACCCTTCGTTGTCCTGAATGGAGATGCCCTGAAGAATAAAGTTGTGTATTGGAGAAAGGACAAAAGTGTAGGTTTGTGGTCAAAAGTCCATTTTTCCTCCATTAGAATGTTGCAGAGGTACCATTTGTACCACCCAGATAGTCATGTGTTTCTTTTAGTCACCACAACTAAGCCCTCTTTCAGTTGTGAGCACACTCAGCATTCTGGAATGAAGTCCAGATTAGGTTCTGTGGTGTATGAGTTTAAGTAGAAAGATCAGTGATTTCAGCCTTATCTTGTCCAGTCCTGAACATGACAGCTCTCTGATCAACCTATAGTTGTGCTGAGACAAAATCCCTCACTCTTACACTTACGTACTGCAAGATTGCCCTTCATTCTTTATAGTGTCTCTGTGCTTTGCAGTTGAAGGCAGCATAGATTTTTGGTTATTCAGAAACCTTTGTCAGTTCAGTAACTCTCATGCTTTAATTGCTTAACAAAAATAAGGGATGTGTTATCTGCCTTTTTTAATAGTTCTGTCTGTAGTGTGTTTTGTATTGTTTATGAGATGTAATTACAGTACTGATATATGTGGGTGCTGGTGTGTGCTTTAATGGTGATGAGTGTGTTATGATGCAGTTTCCCCGACGTGATGATGCCAGCTTATTCCCGCAGTCATTGGAGTGCTGCTTTTTTCATCGCTTTCCTCGCCATCAGCCTCTACTTTATCATGAACCTGGTCAGTCATCCTTTGCCCTACTCTTGTTTTGCATAAGTACAGCTGTTAAAATAAGTTAGATAATGATAGGTATTGTTAAGTTGGGTTTATGAAGATTTCTAGGTTAACACCAGCTTGATGGCTTTTCTTTTATTCTGAGTTCTTGCTGATACCATGCAATTTTGCTAAACTTGAATGAGACCTCTTGTTGTGATGAGGTAAATGAAAGCTATAAATAATCTGTCCAGTCCAAAAAGTCTACCCTGAGCTTAAAAAAATAAAATAATACGGTGAAAACAGGAATATACTGTAGAATATATTATTCTAGTCTGTCTAGCTTTCTGTCTATAGCCAGATCTGTTAGCTACTAAAAGATCTCCTCCATGTAACCCTTTGCTCTCAGGCCACTCTCCCACACAGTGATGGCATTGATTTAGGTTGGTGTGGGCTGTGTATTGTAAATCACTAGTTGTTTAGGTTAGGTTAAGCTCTGTAGGTCTGTGTTATACCAGGTATGTTGGGTCTAGGAGGATTATATTGTGGAGGTTAATGAAATATTTCTCATGTAATGCCACTCAGGTATGAATGAGGCTGGTCATTCTCATCTTAAATGTCAGGACCAACTTCCCTAGCCCCGAGCTTCTGTGCTTCTCATGGGGCAGCATTGGATTAGATGATGAATGAATGAATGTACATAACTTAGAGTACATTACATTAGTGTTAGCAAGATTAGGGAAAGTCATTTTGGTCAGTATATTTTATTTTCCTCCTTGTGAGGTTTCAGTCAGTATTTGCTGTTGTAGTAGGTACATCCATATCGTATGATAGCATATGTTGGAAGTCTTCAGCATTTTCAGTTGCAGTGTTTTTTTTTCAGTTGAATAAAATCATGTCACTTCGTCCAGAATAAAGCTGTTAGTGTGTCTCAGCCACTTGAAACAGTCTTATTCAAACTACAGTGCACCCCCACACAGTGCAAACTCACACGGTGCGAATCACCTACGATGCGACGTCAACCCAGAAAATGCTTATTTTTATCGAATGCGAAATCTGCAAATCGAACTTCCCAACATGTGAGTTGGCTGTATGATTCCAAGGCAAAAATGGACTTCTCGCCATTATACGAGTGTTGGGCTGGACAATGCGAGTCAGTCACATTTTTTTTTTTTTTTTTTTATGCAAGGAAGAAAGAACCAAAGGCCACAGGCCTGCATACTGTTCCTTCCAAGAAAAAGCAAAAACAATACAAAAGAGAGCCAAATTCAAGATCCGTTCAATTCGAGATGCCTGGACACACTGCGTTTGAAAGACTGGAGATCAAAGGAAGTAGGAAATACAGACAGAGGAAGATAGTTCCAGAGTTGACCAGTTGCATAAATGAAGGACTGGGAGTAACAGTTAAGTCTTGCATTAGAGAGTTGGACAGAAAAGGGATGAGAGTTTGTTGCTAGACAGGTACTACGTGCCCATCTTAGAGGTGGAGGGATGCAAGCAGACAGTTCAGAGGAACAGTGACCATTGAAGTAGCGATAGAAGAGAGATAAAGATGCAACAGTGCGGCGAAGAGACAAAGGTTGAAGGGAATCAGTAAGAGGAGGAGAGTTAATGAGACGAAAAGCCTTTGACTCCACCCAATTGAGAAGAGCTGCATGTGGAGAGCCTCCCCACACATGAGAGTTGTACTCCATACACGGGCGAATAAAACCCGTGTACAAGGTCAACAACTGTGCAGGGGTAAAGAAAGTACGGAAACGGCTTAGCACACCTAATCTCTTGGAAGCAGATTTCACAAGAGATGTAATATGTTCTTTCCAAGACAAATCCCGAGAGAATGAAACCCCAAGCATATTCAAGGATGATGCAGGACATAACTGGTAATCCTGAGGAAGATTTTGTCGGGTTGATAAGTGTAAGAACTGAGTTTTTGATGCATTAAAAATAACAAGATTATTTTTACCCCAATCAGAGATACTAGCCAAGTCAGTCATTAGGTGTGCCATAGCCTCATCCCTTTTTTGTTGAAGTAACTGCTGAGATGGACGTTGCAGGAACCGAATGGAAAGGTGAAGGGTGGAATCATCAGCATATGAGTGGATAGGTTTAGATGTACAGCTTAGAAGGTCATTGATGAATAAAAGGAAGAGAGTAGGTGATAGGACAGAGCCCTGAGGAACACCGCTGTTGATAAGTCTAGGAGAGGAATGATGGCCTTCTACAACAGCGGCTATAGAACGACCAGAAAGGAAGCTAGAGATGAAGGCACAGATAGAAGGATAGAAACCGTAGGAGGGCAGTTTGGAAAGTAAAAATTTATGCCAGACTCGATTGAAAGCCTTTGAGATGTCAAGTGCAATGACAAAGCTTTCGCCAAAGTTCCGAAAGGAGGATGACCAAGAGTCTGAAAGGTAGGTGAGAAGATCGCCAGTGGAGCGTCCCTGACGGAACCCATACTGACGATCAGAAAGAAGGTTGTGACAGGAAAGATGCTTTAAAATTTTTCTGTTAAGAATTGACTCGAAAACTTTTGATACGCAGGATGTTAAAGCAGTTGGATGATAGTTAGAGGGTTGGGAATGGTCACCCTTCTTTGGGACTGGCTGAATGAGAGCAAACTTCCAGCAAGAAGGAAAGGCACAAGTTGAGAGACAAAGGTGATAGAGTTTACCTAGGCTGGGTGTAAGCACAGAAACACAGTTTTTGAGGACAACTGGAGGGACTCCATCAGGACCATATGGCTTTTTAGTATTGAGGCCAGTGATGGCAGAAAACACATCAGCTGAAGAAATTTTAATGTCAGTCAAGAGGAAGTCAGAGGGGGAAAGTGATGGAGGAATAGCACCGGAATCGTCTAAGGTGGAATTGGAGGAGAAAGTCTGAGCGAAGAGATCTGCTTTATCAGTAGAAGAAATAGCTACAGAGCCATCAGAGTAGAAAAGAGGAGGGAAGGATGATGAGGTAAAGTGGCTGGCAACGAGCCAGATTCAAAATGGTGGGCAGCTGACCAGCAATCTGCATGCCATCTACTGACTTTCCTGGGTAAACAGACACTTCTCCATATTGCTACGAGAACATATGTTGTACCTCGCATTCTGTGGTCCATTTTAGCATCATAGCAATACCCACCTGTTCATCATGATCTCAGCTGTCGACTTTGAAGGCTTTATGGCACCTTCAGGAGACCTCAGTAGTGACAGCGAGAGTGAAGATGCCCTGTGCCACAGATACCCACCCCCTCCCTTCTTAAGAAGCCCAGAAGTCACTTAAATAAAGGTTCATGGTGTTCTGTTTGTTGTTTTATTTGTTGGTCCAACTAGAAGTACTATTAGACAACGTATTAGCAGGTAGAGTAGGCTGGAGGGGGACCCGAAGACCAAGCCCTGGGTGGGCTGTCCACCATATACCCATAAGTTCTTTGGCTTACACAATGCGAAATCGTATAATGCGAGGGTTTCTGCTGCCCATAATCTCGCATTGTGTGAGGGTGCACTGTACTGTACTTTCTGTGGACCAGTGTGTGGCTTCTTTGTCGATTGGTCCCCCCCCCACACACACACACACCTTTTTAATGGCCAGAAAAATAATGGTGTCTTTCATAAACTGTGTTCCTTTTATTTAGCACCTATCTTGCATGTGTTAACCTCATGTACTTCATGTGCTGATGATTACATTCATGTACAAGCATACCCAATACAGTATTTGGTGAACAGTTAAGGTGACATCACATATCCCCGAGTACTCTTTAAGATGTCATTTCTGTCCTGCCACTATACTTATTCCATCCTTTCCACATGATATGTTCAGTAGCCCACCAATCCCTCCCTCATTTTAGGTGGTAGGTAGTGCATGAATCCTCACTTGGTCAAATCCACTTAAGTTTTGTTTTCCAGCAAATGCTAGGTGATTTTATTCAGTTGGGAGTGAGTCATAGGAAGCAGAGAGATTTATACTGTCACCCTTATCCCTGTCTTTGCAAGACAGCCTACTGGTAGTACTGTAGTCCGTTCCAGCTAATCTAGACTGGTTTATTCTGCTGAGTGAGTGATAGGAGCCAAAGAGTTTACTATCTATTCTGTTGCTGAATTTCTTATTATGGAGTAATATCTGGGCTTATATGGACCTGCACTAGATGCTGGCAGTGGTGTTTGTGGTGTTCAGCGACATAGAGAAGGAGAAGTTTCGCAAACTATTGGTACACAAGAGACGCGCCTGCCAGTATGCCTTCCGCCTTCTGGTGACACGCTCTCAACCCACTCACATTCCTTTCAAGCACTTCAAGGGACTCCTTAAGTTCTTCAGACCCAGCATTAGTAAGTTATGTCATCAATCATTAACTCATTCACTGCCATGTTGTACAGGTAGTTCTCATTAAAAGTCAGGGACATACTTCAAAATACCATAACTTTTTTCAGACTGTTGGTACTGTAAATTGGGAAATACATCAGATCAGTTGTACAGACTGTAATAGATTTTTCGTAGGTTTCTGACTACTGTGAACTGAAGTCTCACCCATATATTTACCCTATGAGATTTCTGGGCCGAGCAGATTATGTCTGTGTTAGAGTCAGTGCTCCCAAGCTGTCCCACATCTTCACAGCACAATATTTTTCTTTGATCCCTCTGTGTATATACACTTTTCATGCTAGAATTTTGGTTCTGGTATTATTTTAAAGCTGAGTAGTTGTACTTTATCGTAGTATGTTCAAAACAGGAGAAAAAAGAAAATAAAATGTCAAAATGATTAGTTGAAGTTAGGCGAAAACCAAAAATTTTATATCTTGCCGTAGAAAAATATTCGGCAAAAAAAAACTTAACAAGATATGTAAAACTGGTTTAAACTTTGCAAAACTTCAAAAAATTACCTTTACAGTGATATATATTTTATGGTAATTTTTGCATTATGTTGTGCGGTAAAGTGATAGGAAAGTGATGCATAATTTTCTTTTAGTCTGGGCTGCATATTCGCTTTGCGATCTTTTTCTTTGATCGGTCAGTGCAAATACACTTTTTACGATACGATGGTGGTTGTGGTGTTATTTTGAAGCAGAGTCATTGTACTTTATAGCAGTATGTTCCAGAAAGGAACACAAATAAAATAAAAAGTCAAAGTGATGAGTTGAAGTTAGGCAAAAACCAAAAATGTTATACCATGCTGTAGAAAATTATTCACCAGGAATAAAGTGATAAAGAAACAAAGCCATGAGTCAGACCAGCTATGCAGTACCTGCCACACATTGAGCAACCATTCAGTGATGTCAGAGTCGAGTCTCATTGTTACGATGCATAAACACGACTTATGGTGAATTTACAAAAGTTCCTTAAAATGACGATTAAAAGTGTCATCGGAACCTCTGAGGTTGGATTTGAAATGAAGATCAGAATTGTCATCGGAATCTCAGAGGGTTAACTTGAGCATTAACAAACCTTTATGAGTTTTCTTTCAGCTTCCCATCTGTTTTATATGAAGGACTTCATAGCACCAGATGCTTTTCTTCCATGAGCCCACTGCACTCTACACTTCCTATACATATTTACCTGTCTTTTTCATCACCAGCAAATACTTAATGTCTTCTGTCAATTCCATTTTCACGTGCCAACACATCATGCTGTGGGACAGATTATCTCATTAACCAGTACTTTTTTCTTATCCACATTTACAGTCGCACCTTATTATTCAGATATTCACCAAACTCAGAATAACTCTACATGTTAGCAAGCATTGCAACATCATTTCATTTTGTTCTGTTTCGTTTGTTTCATTTTGTTTCATTTTTGAAGGCTCCAGCATGCTTGCATATGTTGAATTTGGTCACCTAATGGTGGCTTTCCATGCTGCTCGATCTCTGGCAGCTTCCCTATTTAGTTCCTTATCCCTGAGGTTACTCTCAGTGACCTCGTCCCAGGTCTTTTTCGGTCTGCCCCTTACTACCCTACCCCCAACATTAACACTTTTCACTTTCTGCACCCAACTATCATTCTCCATCTTCTCCACAAGCCAAGACCATCTCAATCTACCTCTCATCATCACAACACAAATACACTCCAGTCCCATCATACCTCTCAACTGTTCCATCATAAACCTAGCTCCCCCAGGCCTCACACTCAGGGACGCACTGCACATCCACCTAATCATTGTCATTTCAATACATTTGAGCCTGCAAATATCGTCTTCCTTTATTGCCCAGGTCTCACTACCATACAACATTACACCCCTAACATATGCCGCCTACAAAGATCTCTTAGCACACAGGAAGAGCCCTCTGAGTGTCAGGAAAGGCAACAGCTCCCCAAACTTCCTCCAATCACTCCTCACCCTGGCCACAGACCTAGCTCCAGCCCCACCTCCATCACATGACATGTCTCCCAAATAACAAAACTCTTCGACACACTCAAGAGACTCACCAGCAAGTTCAGTCCATTCACGCCTGGCAGTCTTCACATGCTATCCCTGACAGACTGCATACATGAAATCAGCATTATCTCACAGTCTACCTCTAATACCACTGCATCTCTAATGCACCCACTTGTCACAAAAACTGCACAAGATGGAATTACTTCACACATGGCCACTCCCCCTCTATTGACAGTACTGCCCCCAGCCCTAGAAACCATCACTTTTGTTATATCTGTATTTACTCTTAAGCCCTTGTGTTCCCTACCATCTCTCCATTTCCTAAATTTTTCCACTGCCTTCCTTTCATTCTCAGCAGTCAAAAGCAAATCATCAGCATACATCATCTCCCATGGGAGTCCATTTCTTAAGTAACATGAGAGTCTTCAAGTACCATAATAAACAACAAGGGACTCAAGACTGACCCCTGATGCACACCAGCATTCACAGAAAACCCCTCCCTCAAATCTCCATTCACTCTTACTGGATGCGAGCACTTACATACATGGCCATAACCACCCCAACCAACCTCTTTGCAATCCCAAGCTTTCGCATTGCCCACTTCACCACCTATCTGGGGACTATCAAAGGCCTTCTCTAAATCAACAGAGACAAAGTACAGTTCCCTTTTCTTTCCTATATATTTTTCCTGAAGCTGTTGAACAGTGAATATAGGATCAGTGGTCCCTTTGCATATAAAAATCTTGAAATTTTCCATTCCTCGACATTCATCACCAGATACCTACTCTTAACAAGACTTGTTTTGACCTTTTGCATAGTCACAAGTGTGACAGCTCTGGTATGTTACATGTGTTACAAAGTAAGCAGAAAATATTTATGATATTATGTACAGTAAACTCCCGAATATGGCGTAATAGAGGCAAAGGCTTGATGTATGCTGTCAAAATGCCGGGTTATGCAAAAGTTCCCCCTAGGGGCCCCAAACCCCTCATGCCTGTAAAATGTATCCACTGTCTAACCCCTACAGAATGCTTTAAAATGTCAAAAAGCAGCTAATAAATGTTTCTAAAAACAAAATACTGTAAAGTACTGTTAAGTGCACTGTCATTTTATGTACAGAAGCAATTTCCCCCACCTGGGAGTCCCATTTTCTTTCACCCAGCAATACATGAACTGTATAACGCTTATTGGAAACTCTATAAATTGTCGAAAGTCAGCTAAAAGATGTTCCAAATATTGAAATACTGTATGCACTGTGAAATGCACAGTAATCTTATGTACAGAAGCACATTTCATGTTGATGGTGGTGATGATGATGATGGTGGTGGTGATGTAGACATTGTTGGAGAGTACTGTACAATAATGCCCAAATATAAAAAAAAAACATGGATTAAAGGAAGCATGCTTCACTACTGTACTGTACTGAGTACACCATACTGTTCTTTCTTCAAACAAAATTTTAGCAGATGACTCTGCCACACAGAACACAACAAAACTTTCATCTCATAGTAGCAAGGGCAAACTTCAGTTGGGAAGAAACAGTTGTCTAAATGATTTTATATATTGTGTTAACGATTCCATTGAAGTATGATTATTTTGCTTAGTAAAATAAACACATTTTAATCGACTCTCCTTAAGTAGCACAATTTAATCGACTTTTCTTTCCAATACACTTTCATCGATGCCTTAGCAGAATCCAACAGTCACTTGTACGGTGCAGTAATGTACATTTCAGAACACTGTAAATTGTACTTACCAGAGAGGAGAAGAGGGGGGTGGAGGGACAGCAGTATGACATGCCAGAAAGCCACAGCAGCACTAGATGACCGGCCAGGTTTTGGAGGGAAACCCATCACAACGTTGCCATTTAATAATAATAATGTTTTGGATGAGACATAGAGTGCAGTGTAGGTTTGTTTGAATATCGGCACCAAAGCAGCGGAGGAATACAATAGAGAGTGAGAACATCCTCTTTCTGTTGCCAGCCAATGAAAACTCTGCATTAGAATTCTCCCTCCCTTGCCTTAGCCAATCAAAACTCTCCTGCTCCCAACCACTGCATCTCTCCTCCCTACCGACCACCAAACATCCCGTGAGCTGCTAGGCCACACCAACTGTCAATTCGCCCTCCCTCCCTCAACACCCCACCCCTTTTCATATTACAGTACATGTACAGTGTAACCTCATTCTTTTTGTGTGTTTTATTTCTTTATTTTCTTTTTTTGTGATTGTGGCTGGATGTTTGATGACAACTACTCTCTCATGCAGGATAATAATGTACTTTTATCCAGAAGAAAGGGTCCTTCATGCTGGGTAGTGTCAAAGATTTTATGCATTCTGCCAGATACCATTTTAATTCAGCCATTAGCTACACCGAACAATGTTGTATGCTGGGTAGCGCCGAGACGGATAATCAGGAGTTTACTCTACAGAGATAGCAGATTATAGTTATGAGTGAAAATACAGGAAACCAGTGCCTAGTAAACCTTTTGGAGTTGGTTAATAAGGTAATTGGAGTAATGGACTGTACTTATGCAGTAAGTCTCACTGAGACTCAGCTGTCTGAGGCAACTGACAGCAAACCCTTTTCTGTATCCTCCTACTTTCTCTATTCTCGTTTCAAAGCCAAAGGTGGCTGTTGCATATACGTTCACAACGATCTATCTTGCTCTCGTGTTCCTGAACTTGATTCTTCTGAATTCTCTGCTCTCTGGCTTCAGCTTTCCTGTCATTCTCTGACTAAATATATCTGTGCTGTTTACTTATCTCCCAGTTCTACTGACTATCAAAAATTCTTTGACTATCTTACTTCTATGATGGAACACATTCTATCCATTTCTCCTTTCTCTGAAATCTCCATTCTAGGAGATTTCAATGTTCACCACCACCTTTGGCTCTCCTCTCCTTTAACTGATCCACCTGGTGAACAAGCCTACATCTTTTCTATCCTTAATGACCTAGAGCAGCTTGTACAGCACCCTACCCATATCCCTGACTGCCTTGGAGAGAGTTCCAACATACTTGACCTTTTCCTAACAACTAATCCTTCTGCTTACACTGTTCACCTTTTCTCTCCGTTGGGCTCCTCCGATCACAATCTTATTACCTTAACATGTCCAATCGCTCCAGTACGGCCTGTGGACCCTCCAAAGAAACGCCACCTGTGGCACTTTGGAGCTGCAGATTGGGAGGCCCTCAGGCAGTACTTCTTTGATTTTCCATGGAATGATTATTGCTTCCATGGCCGGGAGCCATCTGAGTGTGCCTTGCGCGTTACGGAGGTTATTCTCTCAGGCATGGAAGCATACATTCCTTTCTCATATCCTCTGACTAATGCAAGAAAGCCTTGGTTTAATCACGCTTGTTCTAATGCTGTCCGCAACAAGGAGAGGGCCTATAAGAGGTACCGGAGCCAACCCACCCCTGAATCACACCTTTTATATATTTCTGCCCGGAATCGTGCTAAGTCTGTTCTTCGCTCTGCTAAAAACAATTTCATCCATGCTAAATGTTCCCAACTCTCCAACTCGAACTTTTCTCGCTCCTTCTGGCACTTTGCCAAAAACCTTTCTAACAACTTTACCTCATCATCCTTCCCTCCTCTTTTCTACTCTGATGGCTCTGTAGCTATTTCTTCTACTGATAAAGCAGATCTCTTTGCTCGACTTTCTCCTCCAATTCCACCTTAGACGATTCCGGTGCTATTCCTCCATCACTTTCCCCCTCTGACTTCCTCTTGACTGACATTAAAATTTCTTCATCTGATGTGTTCTCTGCCATTACTGGCCTCAATACTAAAAAGGCATACGGTACTGATGGAGTCCCTCCTGTTGTCCTCAAAAACTGTGCTTCTGTGCTTACACCTTGCCTAGGTAAACTCTTTCGCCTTTGTCTCTCAACTTGTACCTTTCCTTCTTGCTGGAAGTTTGCTCTCATTCAGCCAGTCCCAAAGAAGGGTGACCATTCCCTCTAACTATCATCCAATTGCTTTAACATCCTGCGTATCAAAAGTTTTCGAGTCAATTCTTAGAAAAATTTTAAAGCACCTTTCCTGTCACAACCTTCTTTCTGATCGTCATTATGGGTTCCGTCAGGGACGCTCCACTGGCGATCTTCTCACCTACCTTTCAGACTCTTGGTCATCCTCCCTTCGGGACTTTGGCGAAAGCTTTGTCATTGCACTTGACATCTCAAAGGCTTTCGATCGAGTCTGGCATAAATCTTTAATTTCCAAACTGCCCTCCTACGGTTTCTATCCTTCTATCTGTGCCTTCATCTCTAGCTTCCTTTCTGGTCGTTCTATAGCTGCTGTTGTAGACGGCCATCGTTCCTCTCCTAGACCTATCAACAGTGGTGTTCCTCAGGGTTCTGTCCTATCACCTACTCTCTTCCTTTTATTCATCAGTGACCTTCTAAGCTGTACATCTAACCCTATCCACTCATATGCTGATGACTCCACCCTTCACCTTTCCATTCGGTTCCCGCAACGTCCATCTCAGCAGTTACTTCAACAAAAAAGGGATGAGGCTATGGCACACCTAATGTCTGATTTGGGTCGTATCTCTGATTGGGGTAAAAATAATCTTGTTATTTTCAATGCATCAAAAACTCAGTTTTTACACATATCAACCTGACAAAATCTTCCTCAGGATTACCCACTAATGTTTAATAATGAACAGTTATGTCCTGCATCATCCTTGAACATGCTTCGGGTTTCATTCTCTCGGGATTTGTCTTGGAAAGAACGTATTACATCTCTTGTGAAATCTGCTTCCAAGAGATTAGGTGTGCTAAGCCGATTCCGTACTTTCTTTACCCCTGCACAGTTGTTGACCTTGTACACGGGTTTTATTCGCCCGTGTATGGAGTACAACTCTCATGTGTGGGGAGGCTCTCCACATGCAGCTCTTCTCAATAGGGTGGAGTCAAAGGCTTTTCGTCTCATTAACTCTCCTCCTCTTACTGATTCCCTTCAACCATTGTCTCTTCGCCGCACTATTGCATCTTTATCTCTCTTCTATCGCTACTTCAATGGTCACTGTTCCTCTGAGCTGTCTGCTTGCATCCCCCCACCTCTACGACGGGCACGTAGTACCCGTCTAGCAACAAACTCATCCCTTTTTTGTCCAGCTCTCTAATGCAAGAGTTAACCGTTACTCCCAGTCTTTTATTTATGCAACTGGTCAACTCTGGAACTGTCTTCCTCTGTCTGTATTTCCTACTTCCTATGATCTCCAGTCTTTCAAACGCAGTGTGTCCAGGCATCTCAAATTGAACGGATCTTGAATTTGGCTCTCTTTTTTACTGTTTTTGCTTTTTCTTGGAAGGAACAGTATGCAGGCCCGTGGCCTTTGGTTCCTTCTTCCATGCATAAAAAAAAAAAAAAAAAGTCAGTATTATGAGTAAGTCAATATTAACCCTATTATTATTATTATAAATGGTTTCCTGGTGCACAGGAAACCATTTGACAAGTCAAATAGCTTCTTGTGCACCAGGAAACAGTTTACTATGCTGGGTGGTAACCATATAACTAAATTATGGCGCCTGATGGTTTAGTGGGTAATTATGGCGTTCCAATGGGAATGAGCTGGTGCAAGTTTATATCCAAGGGGTGGTTGGGGTTTATTGCTCATCTAATGCCACTCAGGGATGAATGAGGCTGGTCACTCTCATCTAAAATGTCAGAACCGACTTGCCTAGTCCCAAGCTTCAGTGCTTCTCATGTGGCAACACTGGATTAGGTAATGAATGAATTATTATTATTATTATTATTATTATTATTATTATTATTTCACTCTCATCTTAAAATGTCAGGACTAACTTGCCTAGCCCCGGGCTCTTATGCTCCACATATGGCAACATAGGATTGGATGATGGATGGATGAATTATTATTATTATTATTATTATTCTCATCTTAAATGTCAGGACCAACTTGCCTAACCCTGGGCTCCTCCGTTCCTCATGGGACATATGGGATTGGATGATGGATGGATGGATTATTATTATTACTATTATTATTTCATTCTTTCCTCGTCCTTGTGCCTGTGAGTGACTGTACTCTGAGTGGCAAGCCAATTGGTTTCCTGTACACCAGGAAACCATTTACTACGCTGGGTGGTAGCCATATAACCAAATTTTGGCGCCTGGTGGTTTAATGGGTAATTACAGCGCTCCAATCGGATTGAGCTGGTGAAGGTTTATATCCAAGGGATGGTTGGGGTTTATTGCTCACGTAATGCCATTCAGGGATGGGTGGACTGCTCATTCTCATCTTAAATGTCAGGACCAACTTGCCTAGCCCTGGGCTGCTATGCTTCTCTATGGGGTGACATAGGATTGGATAATGGTGATGATGATGACTATTATTATTTTTATTATTATTATTGTTATTATTATTTGTCACTATTGTTATTATTATTATTATTATTTTGATGATATTCTCACTTACAAAGCTAAATTTCCAGTACTAGTTTTATGGAGAAAATTATGATATTGTGATACATACTCTTTTCTTACATGGGGGACTGCCTGAAGTCAACCAATCATCTTAAATTTGGCTGAGTGTTTATAGCTGCTGATTGGTTTCACTACTCCCACAGATGAGAAAGATGCTTTCCTGATGTTCAAGGCTCTGAACCGCTCCCAGTCTGGTCTGTTGAGTCTTAATGAATTCTATGATGTGTATAACATCTGCAGTTTCCGTTGGCGACCACAGAAGCCTCCTCAGCCGTGGTTTAGTGAACTTCCTGGGCCAATACGCTCATTCTGTTTCCTGATTCAGCACTTGGTCACAAACAAGTGGTTTGACTTTTTTGTGTGTAAGTATTCAGTCTTATTGACAGCCTTATCATTATTCTTTAACAGCCTTTTTTGCACCCGATGGGTACAGTTGAGAGTTTCTGGAACCTAGATAGGCTGGAAAGTAACTTTTTCAATATGATAATATATTTCCAGCAATCCCTATTCCCCCCTCCCCCCATTTTATTTTTTTGGTAGCCTAAGAATGACAACTTACAGAGAATGGGTAAATAGGAAGTGTGGCATCATTTTGTTTCACAATAATTTGATTTTATAAATGAAAGTATATCATCAAATTGCATGTGTGTATGCTTGCATCCATGTGGGTGTGTGTAAATTAATGGTTGTTTTTATTGCAGATGCTGTGATAGTGGTGAATGCTGCCACACTCTTGGTCTCAACAATTTATATCTCCTCCAAGGGTCCCTTCAGTCCTTCAGAGGTTGAAGTCTCCTGGGACCAGCTTGTCTGTGTAGCATGTGTGTATCTAGCCATCTCTACTTGTACAGTGACACACCTGCTTCTTGTGCACATTAACACACCCTGTTACAATTATTCTAACTACATATGCTGTATACACTAACACACCCTGTCGCATATTTGTAGGCTTAGAGTGATTAATTCCTAAACTGCGGGGTTGTGTGAGGTGGTCCTGGCACTTCCAGCCGGTGGTAATTCGCTCTCTGACTTATGTTTTTAAAATCTTGGCCCAAACTAGCCTGAGTGATATAAATAGCACTCAGGATTCTCCTACAGTTTTTCACATATATATATTTCTTGAAAGGCCCGGCTACTTAAAAAGAAAACAGAGGCAACCAACTGACGGCCCACGGCTTGAGCCATCGCCACCGAGCATCACGAAAGTGACGGCCTACGGTTAAGTGGTTAATCAGCAACAGGCTGTGTTGATAGAAGGAAAAGAAATTAGTATTGCAAAATATGAAATGAATGAGGGATCAGCTTAACCCTTTGAATTTGGTGACAACTTTTTTAGTTTATTCTTGCTACCCTAGTGGCAGAGGGGTTTGTGAAGGCTTTATCTGGCTTCTTCTGTCAGAAAAGAAACTTCTAACTTGAATGAAATCGTCATGATGATGATGATGATGATGATGATGATCATCATCATCATCATCATCATCATCATCATCATCATCATCATCATCATCATCATCATCATCATCATCATCATCATTTAATCCAGTGTTAGGAGCATTGGAGCCTGGGGCTAGGCAAGTTGGTCCTGACATTTAAGGTGAGAGTGCCCAGCCTCACTCATCCCTGAGTGGCAATATGTGAGCAATAAACCCCAACCATCCCTTGGATATAAACCTGCACAGGTTCAATCTGGCTGGAGTGCCTTAATTACCCACTAAACCACCAAGTGCCATAGTTTAGTGACGTGGTTACCACCCAGCATAGTAAATGGTTTCCTGGTGTACAGGAAACCATTTGGCTTGTCACTCAGTGTAGAGTCACCCATAGAGAGAAGGAAGACAAAAGAATGAAGGAAAGAATGGCAGAAGAAGAAGGAAGGAATAGGAAAGAATGAAGTAAGGAATGAAAGAAGAGGGAGAAAGGAAAGAAGGAAGGAAGAGAGGAAAGGGCAGTCACCTGAGAGCAGCACTACGAGTGAATGGATGGTGGGCACCCCCACCTACCACCAATATAGTAACAGATTAAAATGATTATCTCAGGTTGACGGGGTTATATGAAATTTGGACTTAACATTTCAGTCCAAAGACTTCTTTAATATTTTTCTTGCTGCCACCAGATGATTTAATTCAGTTCAAGATGTTTCAGCGTTGATGGATAAGATAGAGGCTTTATTTTTCAATGCACAATGAGAGGTTCCCATAAGCTGAGTAAGTTGATCTGGTGGCAGCAGAATTAATGTGTAATGAAAAATATTTTACTGTTCAAGAAGATTTAAGTTTTGGCATATGAGTGGTAGTTAATTTTGTATGCATCTCGTTTGATGATTAGATTGTATCACTCAGGAGTTTTGTACAATCAAAGACAAATGTTTGCTGCTGTTCCTCTGTGTTTGTTCCACAGTTAAGGCATATTCTTCACTTTTTTCCCTTTACATATCATATAAAGAGAATTATCAGTGAATAGAGAAAGATACCAATCCTTTCTCAGATGATGAATATTAGCCAGCAGAGGAAAGTGAGAATTGGAAAAGGTGAAGCATACTAAGCCTCTCTCAGCTTGGGAGTACAGTATTAACCAGTAAAGGAGTGCAAGTTCAGGTGAAACATACAAAACCTCTCTCAGCTTAAGAACATTAGCTAACAGAGGGAAGTGAGAAGTTCATCTGTTACTTCGTTTTTGAAGGTTCCAACATGCTTGCATACGTAAGCCTTGTTCATCTATTGGCGGCTGTCCATGCTGCTCAGTCTGTGGCAGCTTCCCTCTTCAGTCCCTTATCCCTGAGGTCACATTAAATGACCTCATCCCAGGTCTTTTTCAGTCTGCCTTTCACAACCCTACCCCTAACATTAACATTTCTCACTTTCTGCACCTAGTTATCATACCCTAGCCTCTCCACATGCCTAATCCATTTCAGTCTACCTCTCCTCATCACAACACCAGTACACTCCAGTCCCAGAGCCGTAGATAGAGAGAGTTTGGCCACTCACTGCCCAGGCGCCATCTTTCCTCCCTCCTCGCGCTCCCTCTCCCCTTGCTACCCCGCGCTTTCGCCTGCCCGCTTAAGCTTTTCATCAAGCCAAAATGTATGAATTGAAAACACTCATGATTGATTATGATTTTTAATAAGATTGTTCATTACACTATATTGGTATTAAGAATTAAAGTTAGAAGTATGGATACAAGAATAACTGTATTTACCTGTAGTTCCTAACTGCATCTCTTGTCATCATGCTTTTGCTTCCTAATGCACTTCTCCCTTTTGCTGCTTGAACCTGTGTCTTACGAATGTTTTCCTTTTTTTATTTTTTTTTTGCATAAATGTGCAACCGTAAAGTGAAGAAGTGTTTAAGTAGTTTCCTCTTAATAGTATGACAAGAAGGAAATACAGCACTTTTTGTCTGAGCTTCTGTCATGGACACTAAGCGGCCTACCAAATTGCTCTTGTTTACGAAAATCTTTGCACTTTCTCTAAAGATAGTCTCTGCATTCTCAAATACACTCAAGCAGTCATCAGTGCAATAAACTAGGCTGTTTTCTTTATACTCTTTAAGATGGATGAGTTTTTTTGAAGTATCTGTCTGTAGTGTCTGCTTATCATCGACTGCCTGCAGGTAGGATGGGCAATGAGTGTTAGGCCTACTCTTTTTCACTTTTCTGATGCAGTAACCTGTTATGTAATGTAGGCTGCTCATCTCAGTTTGGTTAAGTACAGTGTCTCTTGACATCTCTTCTAAACCCAGTTCGTCTGTTTCACTATCAGCATCACTGTCTGCTTCAACATTTGGCTTATCAAGAAAGTCAGCAAGATATTCCCTGTCGTCTGCCATGTAACTGCTTGTATTTGCATTTGAACATTTGAGGAATTGAGCGACTGAGATAACTTTTAAAGCTTGTCGAAACTCTAAGGCAGTTGGTACTGAATTTTTCAGTCTGATAGAGCTAAAACAAGTTTTCCAAGCAGTCATGTGAGCAAGTATTTATGACCTTTGGCTACATAGTTACTTTGCAGATCAAGGATTGTAATTGTGGATAATATCACACCAGTTTGACCTGGTTTCCACTGTGCCTTAACTCCAACAGTTATTTCACTGGACACCCATATTACCTTCTGAAGATGAGATATAGCTTGCTCATAACAAGATTCATTGATCTTACTTAGTGCCATACTTTGATGTCTGCTTGACGATATATCAAACCACTTTTTTATCAGACCAATGAACCAAGTTGTTGTAAGTAAGTCCTTGCTGTATTCCTTTCATTCACCAAATAACATAGTCCTGAATATACTGAATGACTAAAGAAATTCAAAGCACCAGACACTTTCATTTTCTCAAAATGAGATGGATTAACATGAGCCACAGTAAGTTTTAGGACAAGCTTCAGATCTTTGTCTTCCTGAAAGATAACAGTTTCTTGACATGCTCAACTGACACTTCATTCGATGACCGTTCAAATTTTTCTACAATTGCATCACTCAAATATATGATATTGCCTTTCACAAGGGATGCCCATAAGTTCTTCACAATATGTGGCACATCATGCATAAAGTAAAGGAAATTATCTTTGCTACATGGATGAGGAATCTTGTTTACTACTTAAGCCTACAGTGCTGTGAACAGATAATACCAAAGCTATTCAGAGAGGCCCGGTTTGCACTCCCCATGTCTGATGTAATGGCACTAACATGTAATCCAATGCCCTTTGCTCGTGTTAATATTTCCAAAACTACAGGTTTTAGAGTTTCCCCCTTGACACTATTTCCTGTAAAGTAGTAAGCCACTATTTGTTTCCATCTTGTAGTTACTCCTCCTAACATGAAGACGAGTGCATGAGATGCTATACCACTGTGATTAGGAAGTGTCACGTCACCCCTCAAACAGCTTGATGATCGGTCGTACTAGAGACCCGCTTGAATACATATTTCATCTAACATCATGCAACACTCCCTTTCTTCTGCATTCATAGCAGCAACCTTTATCTGTGAAAAGGAAAACACCTCTTCCAAAATGCCAGGTTCCATACTTATAAACTCAAGTCTTCTCCTCAGTGACAGAAGAGATGGCAAGGGCTGCTTTTGTTGCAGAAGTAGATTATACCGTTGACCCACAAGCAAACCTCAGCTGAAGACCCTTCTTAATTGTCTCATTTGACCATTTCATCCCTCGAAAATTACCTCCCTGCCTGCCACGACTGAGACAAGTAAGCTGATCCTTGTTAAAAACCTTTGTCAAGGTACCTTCTAGAGCTGCTTTCTGCTTTAAGGCTTTATGTTTTTCCTTTCGCTCATGTGCAACCTTTTCTCTGAGAAGTTTTATCGTCCTCATTACTGCTGCATCCCGTAACTCTTCCATAGGGTTTACAGCAGCAACTGTTTCCTCTTTTGTGAGTAGCTTCTCTTTCCTGCTGTGCAATGGAGTAGTAAATTCTGCATCATCATCATCATTGTCAGAATTTCCACCAACAGCTTCGGGAGTGATATTCTGGCAATCATTTTCAGCTGAAATGTCATAAGGCAAATTGTTGGTGTTGTTGTGTACACAGATATTCCTTTTTATACCTGCTGCTAGTGCTAACACTAACAGTTACCTTAATATTTTTTAAATCTTAATACTTTCTGTGACTGCACACTCTTATTTCTCCTGCGAGTACTAACAGTAATTTGTGTGTGACCGTAGGTGAGCTAAGAGCCGTCTGATGCGGGAAGCGCAGGTGGGAGGGAGGCAATATGGCGCCTTGACGTCACGTGACCTGAACTGGCCAATCACTCATGACCTGCTGTGACTAAACTCTCTCTATCTACGGCTCTGTCCAGTCCCATTTCAACTCTTCCATTGTAAACCTAGCTCCCCCAGGCCTGACACTCAGGAATGCACTGCACATCCACCTAATCATTGTCATTTCTGTACATTTGAGCCTGTGAATATCCTCTTCCTTTACTGCCCAAGTCTCACTACCGTACAGCATTACACTCCTAATACGTGCTGCATACGAAGATCCTTTAGCTCGGATGGAGAGCCCTTTCAGTGTCAGGAGAGGCAGCAGCTGCCTGAACTTCTTCCAACCACTCCTCATTGTAGCCACAGAGCTAGATCCAGCCCCGCCTCCAGCACATAACATCTCTCCCAAATAACAAAACTCTTCGATACACTCAAGAGATTCACCAACAGGTTCAGTTCTTTCATGCCTGACAGTCTCCTCCTCCTCTCCCCAGCACATCACAGACATGAAATTAGCATTATCTCTCAGTCTACCTCTAAGTAAACGAGGAAAAATACCCCAGTTGTTCACAGTATTTAAAGAAAGAAGAAAAAAATAAAAAGGCACAGTTTGATCACAGTATTTAAAGAAAGAAGAAAAAAATAAAAAGGCACAGTTTGATGCTATTTGGAATGTTTCAAACAAACCTTACCACAAACCATGGCCAACATGCATTCTTTGTCTGTGGTGTCATATTGTTTTGTACATAATCTGTGCAGTATTTTTGTTTACCATGTGTTGATGGTCATTGTTTGTCAGTTTACGGTGTTGAGGCACTCCTGAAGATCGTTGGACTGGGACTGGTTGACTATATGGGCAGTGGCTGGAATGTGTTTGACCTAGCTGTTACCATACTGGCTGTCTTGGGAATCGTCGCTGAGAAGTTTGCCAACTCATTCTTTTACATCATTATCCTGCGTCCATTAAGGTTAGTCAGATGCAGGTGGAGAGAAATCATTAGCCTGCATTTACCTAGGTTAGTTACGTGGAAAAATAAAAATGTTAAGCCCTTATTTTTAAATTATTTTCCTGCATCCACCGAGGTTAGTTACATGCAGAAGGAGTGAAGGTAAGCTCATTCTTTTACATCAGTATCATGCATTCATTGAAATTAGTTACATGCAAAAGGACTGCATTTAAACTAATTCTTGTACATGATTATCCTGCATCCATTGAAGTTAATTAAATGCAAAAGGAGTGAGGGTGAACTCATTCATTTACATGAGTATTTTATGTGCACTAAAGTTAACTAGATGCAGATGGAGAGAGTTTCAACTCATTTTCATATTGAGTAAGTCAGGTTTATGGTAAATAACAGAAGAATTGTTCACAGAAGTCAGATTGCAAGAGCTAAATCTATGGTGATTAACAAAAATTGTGCAAGAACATTCCATTATTTTTTATTTATTTATTTATTTTTTTTAATGCAAGATGAACAGATTACAGGTGTCCTCCAGTCATAAAAGATCAGTAACAGCTGGACTTGGACTTGCCAGTTTGGTCAGATTTACAGCATCAGTTGTATGAAAATAGTTGTGGCATTTTGGAACACATTCCCTTAAAGAAAACTGTCAGTATTCTGTGTATGGTGACATTCTAAGTGGCTTGGTATATTTCAAATCACCTCTTCTTTAGTGAGGTATTATGCTAATTAGCCAGATCATATTATCCTGTTGTTTGTTCTTTCCGACAAGTATATTTTCACCTCTTTTTGTATGTTACAGTAATCTCTCTACTTTCCGGGTAACCACTATCCGGTTACTTCACTGTTCAGACATTGTAGGCTGATGGTCGAAACCCCAAAATGGCCAAAAATTGCAAAAAAAAAAGAAGAAGAAAAAATCCAATTTTTTTTTACCGCGTCAGTTTGAATTTCCTGCACGAGCCGACTGGCTTCCTTCCCGCGCTCCCTCCCTTCTGTTAGCTTTCTCTCAACCCCTGTGAAGAGTGGACAGTTGTCAGATTGTTTGCGGTATTTTTGTTCTTGTTTAAACAATCATAATTCACAGTGCTAAGGATTAAGTGTAGTTAAACGCTGGATTACTGGACATGCTTCAAGAGCAATTATGACCACTGTAAAAACCTGGACCTGGAGCGGTGGCGTCTTCGCCTTGGGTCTGCCCCCCAGAGGCTGTCGAGGAGAAGAGGAGGACAGCATGGGGGCCCAACCACCGCAACCCCCCCCCGGCCCCTCACGGGGCCTGAGAACCTGGGAGTGGCTTCAGTCGCCCGGGCAAGTACCACACCTCTCCACACATCACACACAACAACACCGTTTTTTCTACACCGAGAAATGACCGCCTGGTGGTCATTTCTCGACGACTTCTTCTCGCCGGGGATATTGAGAGCAATCCAGGACCCACCAACAAATACACATGTCCAACATGCTCAAAACCTATTACGTCGAGCNCCACTAACCCCCTCACCAACCCTACTCCTACTTCCCCCACACCTCCTCAACCTAACCCACCAATCCTTCCCACACCATCCAATCCCCTAACCCCTCCTATCCCACCCCGAACTAATCCACCCCAACCGTTACCTCCACCACAACCTCCTCCTACCCCTTCCCATCCACCCTCACCACCACCTCCCCTCCGTACTGCAGCACCCAACACACACCGCGCACATAACATAAACATTCTCCAACTAAACATAGATGGCATAAACACAAAAAAACAAGAACTCACACAATTCATCAAACAACACAACATACATATTGCCATCTTACAAGAAACAAAACTACGCACAGCACAAAAAACACCTACATTTCATAATTTCACCACCGTCAGACAGGACCAGGCCGACGGTGGTGGCGGTGGACTCATCACCCTGGTACACAAATCCGTTAACTTTTCAGATACCAGTGCACACACAAAGTCACTTCTTCCCCCACATGACACTACGACAGAAATATAATCAGTTAAAATAAGCACTGGTAACAAATCACACACAACAGTTGCCAACATATACATTCCCCCCCAATCATCCCCCACAGTACCACACAATTACTCTCCACAAATACACAACATCACTAACATACCCAACATCATCCTGGATGGTGATTTCAACACCAAGGCGTCGGCCTGGTATGTCAACAACCCTGACACAGACAGAGGGCTGGCACTACAAACCAAGACAGATCACCTTTTCATCCTCAGTAATCCCAATCAGCATACCCATATCCCACACCAAACCCTCTTCTTCCCATCATCCCCAGACATCACCTTCTGTTCCCCAAACCTCGCCCCCACAACTTCCTGGAGAGTGGTCAGAGCCAAGGGCTTTGACCACCTCCCGATCATCATCACTGCCAAAACCAGAATCACCCCAGCTGGCCACAGACACACTTACACTAATTATAAGAAATCTAACTGGGAGGCCTTCACAACTGAAACAGAACAACACTTTGAAACATTAAACAGTACAGTAAGACCTCACTATAATGGACTAATTGGGGCTCAGGCCAGTCCGAAATATGCGATTTTCCGATAAAAGCGACATCCGGACTTACCCCTGCTAATCCGGACTTTTTCCGATATATCAGATATTAGTCCGGATTGCATCGGTAGTTTTCACCACCATTGCAGTATTGTATTGTGTTTTACCTTCACTACATTAATCAAATGGTATAATAATACTGTACTGTGCACTGAAAAACATGTCTTTTACTTGTCTTATTGTGGTGAACATAGCTGATGTTGTCTGGCAGTCCGGACTGATTCTGGCTATATCGGACTTTTTCCGATATATAGGAGTTTAGTCCGGTAGCTCCTCGAGTCCGACAAAAGCGAATTCCGGTCTACTGAAGTCCGTTATATTGAGGTTTTACTGTATATCCATCACAAACATCAACACCGCTGTGCACACTTGCAATACAATTATACAAAATGCAGACAAAAGACACATCCCCAGAGGCAACAGAAAAAGACTACAACCCCAATTTCACACCAGAAATTCAAGGCCTCATCAGACAACGGGACACATTACGACACTCCCGAACACCACATACGCATGACACCATACAACAATTACAAGAACTCAACACTCAAATAAATAATAAAATATCAGAACAGCAAACACTAAATTAGAATAATTATCTCCAAACACTTGATCACAAAACAAACACCAGCAAACTCTACAAAACACTAAACAGCATCACACTCTCCAACAACAACACTACACAATCACACGCTGCCATCACAACAACAGACACCATTCCTTCAAACAAACAACAAGCAAACACTCTCATCAATCACTTTTCACATGTCAGCCATTTAAACCCTCATTGTAACGACCGACGTATCATCCGACGTAAGAGACAGTTCCCCACAGACCCAGACTTCGCACCTTCCACTTACAACCAGACGAAGCACATCATCAGCAACCTCAAGCACTCATCTGCTTGTGGACCAGACAACATAAGAAACATACTCCTTAAACACATTGGAACACAAGGCATACAAGCACTCACCAACATATCAAACTACAGCTACTCACACAACATAATACCCAACATCTGGAAGCTTGGCATTATCATCACTATCCCCAAACCCAACAAATACCCCACATTACCTTCTTCACACTGCCCCATCACACTCCTCTGCACCCCCTCCAAAGTCACTGAAAGACTGGTACTACAACTAGTTACACCTCGCACCCCCCTAGCCCTATCACAACATGGTTTCAGGCCACTACACTCCACAAACACTCTTCTTACAGACATCACACAGAGAGTTTTTGATGGCATGAATTCAGCTAGGCCACCACATAGAACACTCCTTGTCACACTAGACATTAGTAAAGCTTTTGATTCCACCCCCTGCCACAACATCACAAACAAAATATTCAACACAGACATGCACAATAACACAAAAAGATGGCTAGCAAACTACTTAGCAGGGAGATATGCACATGTAACTTTTGCGAGTCAGTCCTCGAACATCAGAAACTTCACAAATGGTGTCCCCCAAGGATCTGTCTTGTCTCCTACACTCTTCAACCTATACATGCATGACATACCCACACCCCACACACAACAAATACACATAGCTTCCTATGCAAATGACATAACACTTACATGCACACACCAAAATGCAAACACACTACATGAATTGTTCACCACAAACAGACTCAAAATAGCCCCAGCCAAATCTTCAGTGATCCTTCTCACAAACTGGACAGCAGAACACAGTCACATTCCACACCTCACCATAGACAACACTCCCCTACCACACACACACACACACAAAATCCTTGGTGTAACATACAATACATCAGTGTCATTTAAACAGCACATCACAAACATCAAAAATAAATTAACACCTAGACTCAATGCCTTGAAATCACTTGCCCATACAACATTTGGACACAACAAAGAAACCAACACCACGGCATACAAACAATATATACGTTCAGTGATGAATTATGCAAGCCCTGGTTGGGCTCCAAACCTCACTAAAACACACTACAACACTCTTCAGACCATACAAAACAAGGCCTTAAAAATAATCACAGGCTGCACAGCTACTACACCTACAGACCACCTGTGCCAAACCAAAGTCCTCAAAGTCAAGGATCATCTAGAATATTAGTGGCACCCAAATTCTCGCTGCAGCCTCCACAAACCCACAACATCCACTACACTACATGGCAGCACATCCACACACACCAAGGAACATCAAAACAACACCCAGCACACAATATCATACACAAATACTATCATCTCTTCCCCCTTGCCCGCCTCAGACCAGCTTCCAGAAGCATATTCATACTCAAATCACTCGCCGTTCCATTCAGTCACTCAAAGACAACACATAGCTGCATGCACAGCCTCCTGACATCCATCCTTCTGAATGCTATCTCCCCCGTGAGGACAGGGTCCACCTAGGCAGGCTGAGATGTGGGCATCATCCAGCCCTCTTGAGTTATCAGAAGAGGCTGGATGACTCTGTCGCTGATGCCTGTCCAGGATGTAACACAGCACCCCATACTATTAAGCACATCATGGAAGACTGCATTGCACACAATCACCTATGCCAACAACACAACATACACTCCTTGAGAGCTGTGTGGGAAAGCCCGGTCTCAGCCGTTGCCTTCCTTAGGGACTCGGGGCTGTTCGGCCAGATTGCCTAGGGAACAACTACTACTACTGTACAAACCTTAGAGGTGGGGGTAATATTTAACAACCATCATGGACATGTAAGTAACAATGTCAACTGCTAAATATTTTTCCATAATCACTTCTAAATCCTCATTCCCTGGTTACATTTTATTTACTTCATGCTTTGTGTTCCATATTTGAGTATTTGAGTGCACAGGCTGTGAAAGAGGTGATTTTCTCAGTGATTACCATGTCTCTTACATACGTTCACTATCTAGTCAACTGGTGAACATTTTTGCCCTACTCACCTCTAAATCATAATTTTCTGGTAACAGTTTATTTATTTGATGCTTTGTATCCCATATTTTAGTGCATAAGGTGTGAGAAATGATGATTTTCATAGTGATTTTCACATCCGATGCTTACTCACACTGCTGCCAACTCGTGAACACCTATGCTTTACGTAACTCAAATTCATCATTTTTTGGTTAAAATTCGATTAATTCATGCTTTGTGTCCATTAGTTATGTGAATGGGGTCTTAAATAAGTGTTATGCATGTCCGGTAGGGAGGTAGGTAGGTAGGTAGGTGGTTTTCTGATTTAGGTTAGGTTAGGTTAGGGTCGAGAATGACCAGTGCTGTTGGTGAACAGTGAACACCTTTTCCATACCTAACTCTTTTTCTGGTAACAGTTTATTTATTTGATGCTTTGTATCCCATATTTTAGTGCATAAGATGTGAGAAATGATGATTTTCATAGTGATTGCCACATCCAGTACTTAGTTAGCTGCCATCTCGTGAACACCTATGCCTTACTTACCTCAAATTCATCATTTTTGAGTTAAAATTCAATGCTTTCATGCTTTGTGTTCATTATTTAATGCATACTATGTGAGAAAGGGTGATTTTCATAGTGATTTCCATGTCTGATACTTACAGTTGCTGGCAAGTTGTGAGCACCTATGCCACTCACCTCTAAATCATCATTTTTTGGCTAAAATTCAATTAATTCATGCTTTTTGTGCATTATTCATGTGAAAGAGGACTTATGTAAGTGCTATGCATGTCCGGTAGAGAGGTAGGTTGGTGGTTTTCTGATTTAGGTTAGGTTAGGTCAGGGTCATGAATGACCAGTGCTGGAGCTTCAGGGCCGCTATCCGGACAAGACCACTTTCCGGTCATGCCTTTGGCTCTAGTACGTTGGGTAGTGGGAAGATTACTTTGTTTGTCTGTCAGCAGGATTACTCAAAAACTACAGGAGAGATTTAGACCAAATTTGGTGGATAGATAGCCTATACCCCAGGGAACAATCAGTTAACTTTTGGGACTGATCCGGATTGTATTACAGATTCTCGATCTGGAAAACATTTTTTGTGAATCCCTAATCAGTGATGAGAAAACATAACTCATTAAAAAGAGTGGTTTGGAAATTACATTGCCCGTGTTGGAGAGGTGCGCTCCACAGAGTTCCCTTCTAGTTTTGTATGCAAACCGATGTCAGTATTAACCCCTAAAAGACGGGCATCAGAATGTTTTGACATATACTCAGGATGGGCATACAGTAGGCGCGGAAAGTATTGACGTTTTTTTGCCGACATCATTCTTTTTCGTGTTAAGTGAAGCAGGGTCAATACTACCCTCCCCTGTGATGCGAAATGAGCTGACGCTTTTTCAACGGGAGCTGGCAACCCTGCTTGATAGGTTTGGTACCACAGGAACAGGCTCAGTAATGTTTGGGCAGCCACAGGAGGAGGATTGTCTCTGTGTGTGATACACCACGAGGGCATGTTTTGACTCAAATAACACAGTTATTTGGTTACCTACCACATTCTCATCATGCCTAAAGTAACCACAAGCAAGGAAGGACAAACGTGTGGAAGTGATTACTTTATACAAAGCTGGCCACAAACTCCCATTTATTGCAAATCAGATGGTGTTAGACTGAGGACAGTGCAGAGACTGGTGAAGCGGTTCAAGGACAGTGGGGAGGCCATTCCTCCCACTCCACTTCCCAAGCCTGGGAGACCTCGTAAGACAACCTTCAGGATCCGTCAGCTGATCTCAAGGCAAGTTAGCAAGGATCCAAGGCTAACAGCACGGGATTTAAAAGAAAAGAACCCACAGTTGCTGGCAGATGTGTCTGTCAGAAGTGTGCAGCAGCTGTTGCATGACGATCTGGGCTACAGGAGTTTTTGTGCTCGTAAAAAACCACTGCTAGCTGCACTTCAGAAGAAAAAGAGAGTAAATTTTTGTAAGAAATATCTTGCCTGGAGTGAGGAGCAATGGAAAACTGTGCTTTAGAGTGATGAGTCAACATTTACTGTCACTGGTACCCCTTCATCATGAGTGTACCGCAAACCAGGCAGTGACCCCGTGGATCCTAAGTACACTTCCAAGTTTGTTAAATACCCAGCCTCACTCATGGCTTGGGGCTGCTTTACATATTATGGTGTTGGTAGGTTGGTAATTCTACCTGCAAATGAAAAAGTCAACCAGAACAATTATTTGGAGCTCTTATGTGATGTTTTAAGTGACTCTTTTGATAAAACCAAGGCAAGAGTATTTATGCAAGATTCTGCCCCTCCACATGTTGCAAAGTCAGTGAAACAGTGGCTAACAGACTGTGAAGTTCCCTTTATTCGAGATTGGCCCGGAAACAGCCCAGATATCAATCCCATTGAGAATTTATGGGCGCACATGAAGCGGCAGCTGCGTAGTATGGACACATCATCTTTGCCGAAACTTGAGGCTGCAGCTATGGAGCAGTTTTAGTCCGTCTGTTCTGCAAAACTACGCTATCAGTCTTCCCAGACGCCTTAAGAAGATAATAAAGGTGAAGAGGAATGCCAGTAAATACTAAATTCAATGGTGAGTGTTAATTTATTTGTTTCTCCTTGCTAACCACAAGAATGTTTTCTTTTTTTAAGATGGCGTCAACACTTTCCTCGCCTACTGTAATTGGTGGGTGCAATATGGTGGGAGATTTGTGGGGAGGTGTGAGGGTTGTGGGGTGGTGTGGGGATGGGGACTGGGTGCTTGGGGGAGA